>VDFB02069791.1:0-24926 GCA_007258455.2 Sequoia sempervirens | reverse complement strand
CTGTGATAATCAGGGAGTTCTCAAACTTGCCAAGAATCCGGTCTTCCATGAGCGAACCAAGCATGTGGAAACCCATTGTCATTTCATTCGGAAGCTGGTTGAAGACGGATCAGTTCAGTTGCTGTATGTTCCGACAGAGGATCAGACAGCAGACATTCTCACCAAGTCGCTCAGTACAGATAAGTTTGTAAAATTCAGGGGGCATCTTGGTGTAGTAGATAGATTGAGCATTAAGGGAGGGTATAAAAATAATGTTTATTTATTTATTAATGCTCAATATTGTAAGATATTGTAAGATAGAGATAAGATCGTCTCCGATCTTATCTGGAGTTTCTTTTTAGAAACTTTCCAGTTTTGTAAATCTTGTAAACTATTTATTGAGCGTCTCGCTCTTGTTAATAACATCAATTAATTTACCAATTACTTGCGTAATAGAAAAGGCCATCAAAGAACTCTTGGACATGGGCCACCTTCGCCCAAGCAAGTGAAAATCACACACCAAATACTAAGACGGGGGAGGGGGTGAATAGGTATTTCAGACTTTTTAAAACTTTAAATCAGATGAACCATATAAATCAGAAAACAAATTCAGCACATTAAGAGCAACATAAACACCATAAAAAGATGAACACCAGGATTACGTGTAAAACCCTTTCGGGTAAAAAACCATGGCAAAATATTGCTTTTATTTCTCCAAAGGGCACCAACTCTATTTACATAAGTGAGCACCAACTCACTGGAAGCACCAACTTTCACGAAGCACCAACTTCAATTTGTAGAGGCACCAACCTCGAACCAACTGAAGCACCAACTCCAGTCTTCAAAAACAAAGCTACAAAACATTGTTTCAAGCAATGCCTTCACATGAACTGTGAGGCTCACATCTACATACACACTGTCCAAAAAACATAAATTTGGAATACCACATTCTCTGTCTTCCACAAGGAATCACTGATCAACCTTTGAAATATCAATGTTCAGAAAATAGCAAACAGAACTTAACCCCTTCTCATTTAGCATTCTTCAGAACTTTAGAACCAGTATGATTGAAATTGCACATCACATCAACTCGGACATGAATACCATATTGTAAGTGCACATATCTTCTTCTCAAACCTCACTGCTTGACATCTCTATATATTTTTTGAATGTCTCACTAATTGAATGATATATGAAAAGCTTTTATTTAGATGTCTCCACAAACCCGCTCAAAAACAAGGTAACTGACAGATAGAAGTCGACGATATGAGAAACATAAGGCACAACTCCAAACACACAGAAACACTTCTTCTATCAGCACAGAGGACATTCACATCTTTCACATCGCTAAAGATAAGCATTTGCATCTTCCCCTTTTTGCATACTTTTCATTCACCGCTTATTTGAAATTCTTCCACTTTGAAATGATCTTCATAAAGTATATAACCCGATTCCAACACATCTAAGCATAAAATATTCTCCGTCAAAAATAAAAATGAATCCTATAGCTCATCAATTTGAATGAAACCATCACTGCACCAAGATAATGATAGTCATTCAACCACACTAATTTCCCTCAGACACCCAATGCAAAATCTCCATATCACACGGCATAGGTAACGTTTCTCATTGTATTTCATAAGAGGTTCAACTCCTATTTGCACATACTGCCGAAAGAAAGACAATATATTTTGGAAACCATTCAGAAGACATAACCATTACTCTGCCAATAATTTAAAACGCCCAGACCATAAACAATACACAAAAGTTAGACAAAAAAACGTCTCACCCCCAATTTGTCCAACAATAGCAAGACTCCAAAATAAATGAGATTAGGAGATTGACTGAAAGACACAGAAGTATCTCAAAAACCATCAAAAAAGATTAATTTAGAGTCCCATAGTCCCGAGACTCACCCGGAAGCGCCCGGACGCGACGAGTTACGCTTCGCGCAGCCCTGGCCGCATCCTGAGAGCGCTGGCGCGGACGCGGCAGCGTCCAAACACGTCCAGGAGAGTCCCAACCCCTGGACGCGGCCGGCGCAGCCAAGGCCAAAAAGGCCAAAATAAAACATAAAGTTAAAGTTTTTTGATATTTTTTTTTGAGTTATATTATCTCCTTAGCCCTAAAAGCAACCTCATTTCATTCATTTGGCAAAATAGGAGGAGAAGAGAGAGTTGTGAAGAAAAATAGGAGAAGAGAGGGCAACCAGCAAGTTGTTGAAGACAAATCCAGGGTCATATATCATTTGGGGAGCTTCATACCAGCAAGGAGGTGCATTGAGAGCTCATTACTACTGATTGGGAGGAGTTTGCATTGCATTCCAAGCCAAATCTAAGAGGTAAGTTTGATTTTAATTGATTTTTTTTGTGTTTTTTTAACAAATAATTCATTGTAATTTGTAAAATCATTGTTTTTTTGAGTTTGCATTTTTTACAAACCCTACTTGCAACTTAAATAATTTTAGAAACCCTACTTTTGCAGCCACATTCATTTGCAAATCAAACCATATTATTATTTCACAATGTCTCAAACCCCATCAGAAAAGACCTTGCTTGGAAACATGCTGAAATCTTTCCCCGAATGAAAAGAGGAGACGCCAAATGTTTCTACTGCAAAACAATATATCATGGAGGCATAAATAGATTAAAATACCATCTTGCACGCCTACCCGCCCATGATGCAGTGGGTTGCCCTAGAGCACCTCCTAAGGTTGTTCGTGAAGTGCAGGTGCAATTAGAAACTTTTGAAATGCAAAAAAGAATGAAAAAGAAACAGAAGCAGGAGTTGGTGAGTGTTGGAGTTGGACAGGGACTTGGTGTTGTTGGAGATACTTCTTCCATGCCTCCATACCGTCCTAGTGCTAGTGCTTGTGCTAGTGCTTTTGTTTCTGCATCAGCTATGCTTATGCGTACTCCTAGTGTTGGTGGCGCTGCTACTGCTAATGGTAGTGGCAGTATTAGCATTGGCCCTAGTGTTCTAAATCTAGGGTGGACTCATATTTTGTACCACGCACTACTCCTGGTTCCCAAATCACACTTGAAAGCATGGGTTGGAACAGGACGACATGATGCAGCAAAAAAGACAATTGCAGACTTTTGGTACTACTGCACCATTCCCTTCCATGTAGCCAGGTAATTCTTTTTCGTTTAATTGTTTTAAAATTTATATTTAAATTTTAGAATCTAGATTTATCTCATTATCGAATTCAAATTTATAGTTAAAAACTTAAAACTTTTCATTTTACAATACTTATGTAACTTACTAATTTATTTATGACATGTTTTAGGTCACCTTTCTGGCAAAACATGGTTGATGCCATAACCATATGTGGGGCGGGGTTCAAAGCCCCTAGTGAAGATGAATTAAAGGGCCCACTTTTGACTCAAAAGGTGGCAGATGTGAAAGCACAATTAGAGGAGCAACATAAGCAGTGGAGGATGATTGGTTGCACCATCATGACTAATGGTTGGACCGATAGGAGAAATAGAGGCGCTTAATTTCCTAGTTTCCTGAGGTAATTGTACTTCCTCAATGCATTGAAATTTGAATTTGATTTAGTGATTAATAATTTAATATGGCTGATTTATGTTTTTAATTTATTGAATAATTGGTTTTGCTTATTTTTCTCAAGTGACAATTGCTTCATGAAGTCCATTGATGCTTCTGCCCAATTCAAAAATGCCACATACCTGTGTGAGGCTATAGAGGAGGTGATAGCTGATGTGGGGGAAGAGAATGTAGTGCAAGTGGTGACAGATAATGCAGCAAATTATGTTGTTGCTGCTAGATTATTGATGGAGTGGCACCCTACTATATTTTGGACTCCATATGCCGCCCATTGCATTGACCTCATGTTGGAGGATCTTGGCAAGCTCCCATGGATCAAAACATGTGTGGAAGCAACAAAAAACATATGCAAATTTGTATACAATCACACATGGGTGCTTAACCTTATGAGGCAATACACGGGGTTGAGGGAGTTGTCTCATCCTGGCATCACTAGGTTTGCAACAAATTTTATCACGATGCAATCCTTGATTTGGTCAAGGGCAGCTTTAAGGCGCATGTTTACTAGTGAAGAGTGGTCTTCCTCATCCTTTTCTACAAGCACTGCAGAGATTGCTATGGCTGATTGCATTTTTGATGAGCAAGGGTTTTGGACACCAATGGATGAGATTGTAAAGGTAAAATTTAATTCTTTATTATGTTTTAATTTTTAATCATATCTTACTTTTATTTGTTTATTTTCGTTCACACTTATTTGTGAAACATGTTTGCACTTTGCAGTTTATTGAGCCCTTGCTAGTTCTCCTATGAGTTGCAAATGGGGAGAAGCCCGCAATGGGCTAGCTATATATGAGGGCATGGATAGGGCCAAAGAGGCCATTAGATCAGTCTATGGTGGAGTTGAGGAGAAGTATCGTCCCATTTGGGATATCATTGATAGGAGATGGCAAAACCAACTTCATAGGCCATCCATGCAGCCGCATGTTTCCTAAATCCGCCTTCTAATTCGCCGTGATCTCCGTAAGTGCAGATAAAGAAATTCTTAGTGGGCTCTACACGACAATAGATGGATGTTGCCAATCGCGTTACTACACAGATGGTGCAGGAGATAGATGCCTTCCCTAAGGCACAAGAGACTTCTTTGCACGCCAAATGTGCAAAGATAATAGGACAACATTACTGCCAGGTAAAAATATATTTAAGGGCATAATTTTCATCTTTTATATTATAATTTATTATTAAATGTTGAACTTGAACTTGAAACTTGAAATGAGATTGATTTTGTTTCTTTTTCTCATCTCAGATAGCTGGTGGCATATGTTTGGTTCTGATACACTGATCTTGCAAAATATTGCCATTCGTATATTGAGCCAACCATGCAGTTCATCTGGTTGTGAGCAATTGGAGTATGTTTGAGCACAAACACTCGAAGAAGCGCAATAGATTGACAGTGGAGAGGATGAATGACTTGGTATATGTTCATTACAACCTTCGGCTCAGATACAGGAAGCTTTTGACCCGACAAAACCCCGATCGGTCTAAAGGAGGTTGATCCACATCGAGTGGATCACCGAGGCTACGATGCGTCTTTAGTGACGAGGACATTGATTGGTGGACCAGGCAGAGAGAGAGGCCGAGGTTGTAGCCATGGTGAGGAGGAGGCTAGAGCACGAGGTGACAGCTACTATCGGTGAGAGTGGCATGGAGAGTCGTTAACGCAGAGACTATGGCTGCCTGCAACATCATCCAGACCCTTAGAGCCTTCATAGGAAGGGTCTGGCTCCACTATGCCATAGGGCATAGAGTCATAGACTTATAGCTATTGTTTTACTTTTGATATTTCATATTTGTATGGAACATTTGATGTCATGGATTTCATATTCCATGAGTTTTGTATACATTTGACTAATTTTATATATCTAAGTATGCTATTTCCTTCAGCAGCGCAACTACAATTTGTGTACTTTATACTTATGTAATCGTTGTATACTTGTGCATGTGATCAAATTTGCTTTTATTTGTGTTGTATTCAATAAAGAGTGCTTGAAACAAGTTTTAAATCCTTAAAAATCTCTAAATTTCTAGGGTTTTTTCAACTTTTTTTCATTTTTTTTTTCATTTTGTCGCGTCTGCGCTAAGTCCGAGTCCCGAGTCGCCCTCGCCGAGTCCGAGCCGCGTCCGAGTCCGAGACGCTATAAGTTCTTCATAATTTAGAGCCATTGTTAGGATAAGAAAGTCGTCTCATGTAAATATGCTCCTATGAAGCCACGCACAATATTAAATGGCATAACTCCTATACTCAGAATGGTGCGACTATTTTATCACACAACACCTACGAAAAATAATAGCCTTCCACATTTGAAACGAATTCACAATAAACAAGCCGCCTTCATCTATGAAATTCAATGCCACCTCAAAATACATCTGTCAACATAACACCTATAGCCACCCAGAGAAATTGAAATCGTGCCATTTTTTAAAAAAAGACGACCAAGAATAAACTCATCAGGGTGAAGCTATCAGAGGTAAAACCAAGACTATTAAGCCACCGCCAAAAATAGAGAGAATAATATTCAAGCTGCCTCAAGAAATCGTGCCATATTTTTATTTCAAAAATTCAAACCATATTTTACTCCAGCCGCTAGCAATACATAATTAAAGGTCTCCAATTATTTAATCGATATCATATTAGAAGTTTTCACTATCTCCTTAGACAAAGCATACACTCGATTTTCCAAATCATATTCTTATCAAGCAGACACTGTAGAATTGGATTATCGACTTCCAAACAATTGCAGTTCCTTTATAATCTCTATTATCCACAACACCTTGACAATACACTTCACTTCAAACAAAGACTTTTCAATGCTGACCAAGCACGCTGATTAGGCAAGCTGAGAAGGCAAGAGATGCTGACAAGAAGCTTCAACCAGACAGACAACCAACTCAAGCAAGCAAGCAACCAGCTCAACCAAGCAACTAGGCAGCTCAAGCAGCTCAAGAGCACAAGCAAGCAGCTCAACCTTGACATCAATGACAAAATATTCCAATAGCAAGAGTCCCTTTGCTTCTGCAGTGGTTTTGGTTAAGAAGGATGGCACTATGCGCATGTGCATAGATTATTGGACCTTGAATCAGAAGATAATCAAAAACCGGTATCCCATTCCTAGGATTGATGGTCTCATAGATGAGCTACACGGAGCTTTCTACTTCTCCAAGATAGATCTCAAATCAGGCTACCATCAAATCAGGATGAGAGAAGCAGATATTGAGAAGACTGCATTCAAATGCCACTTTGGGCATTTTGAGTTTCTAGTCATGCCCTTTGGGTTGATTAATGCTCCTGCGACTTTCCAATCCTATATGAACAAGGTATTTCAAAAACAGTTGAGGAAGTTTGTGCTTATCTTCTTTGATGATATCCTCATCTACAGTAAGTCGTGAGAAGAGCATCTCAAGCACTTGGAGGAAGTGCCTAGCATCTTGGAGTCAAAGTGTTTGTTTGCTAAGGAGTCCAAATGTGAATTTGGAATGACCAAGCTGCTTTATCTTGGGCACGTGATCAGCTCTAAGGGAGTTAGTGTTGACCCAGAGAAGATTAAGGCTATCTTGGATTGGCCTCCCCCAGAGAACCTCACACAATTGAAGGGTTTTTTAGGACTTTGTGGTTCTTACAGGAGATTTGTGAAGGCATATTCTCAGATGGCTACCCCTCTTACTGATCTCCCCAAAATGGGGGCATTTGCATGGTCAGAAAAAGCACAAGTGGTCTTTGATAGATTCAAGTAGCTCATGAGTTCATGTCTCGTTTTGGCCATACCCGACTTCTCCAAACCATTCGAGTTGCAGTGTGATGCTTCAAGGGAAGGAGTTGGTGCTGTCCTAATGCAAGAAAAGCATTTGATTGTCTTCAAGAGCAGAAAATTGAGGGGTGTTGAGAGAACTTACTCAATCTATGATAAGGAGATGGTTGCAATCATGCATGCATTAGCCAAATTTAGACAGTATTTGGTGGGAAGCAAATTCAGGGTGAAGACTGATCACAACAATCTCAAACACTCCATGCATCAGAAGGATCTAAACGAAAGGCAATAGAAGTGGGTGACTAAGCTCCAAGCTCAAGGGGAAGAATAACATTGTGGTCGATGCCATGTCTAGATGGCCACACTTGAGCTCTTTGGTTGAGATCATTGCTGATTGGAAAAAGCAGATTATTGCAGAGTACGCCAAAAATCAGTTTGCTATTAGTTTAGTTGATGGCACTTTGCAAGATGAGAGGTACAAGTCGGTTGATGATTTGATACAATATATGGGTAGGATCTTCTTGGTACCTAAATCTAAGCTTAAGATGAAGATTTTTCAATCATTTCATGGCATTCCCTTAACTGGTCATCAAGGGTATTTCAAGACATATAGGCAGATTCATGAGAGGTTTTCATGGAAAGGACTCAAGGATGAGTTCCTTCGCTATATTAAGTAGTGTTTGATCTGCCAACAAAACAAAAATGAGCACGCTTTTCCAGCTGGTTTGTTGCAGCCCTTGCCTATTCCCGATCAGAAATGGGGAAATATCTCAATGGATTTCATCACTGGGTTGCCAAAGGTGCAAAGGAGAGATTGCATCTGTGTTGTTGTGGACAGATTGATGAAGTTTGCTTATTTCTTTGCCATTACTAGCTCATTTACAGTAGCTCAGGTTGCAGATTTGTTCTTCAAAGAGGTTTACAAATTGCATGGGCTGCCCAAATACATTGTCAGTGATAGGGGCAGCAAGTTCCTAAGTACTTTTTGGTAGGAGGTTTTCAGATTGAGTGGGACAGTGCTCACTCCAAGCACTAGTTATCACCCATAGACGGACAGGCAGACAGAGATTGTGAACAAGTGGTTGGAGGGCTATCTCAGGAATTATGTTTCAAGGCAGTAGAAGGCTTGGGTGAGATGGCTTCATTTGGGAGAGTATTGCTATAATTTTTCCTACCACATGTCTATCAAAATGTCTCATTTCATGACTCTATATGGATATGAGGCACCTAGCTTCATTGATGTGATGTTTGGTCATAGTAGAGCCCCTCAAGCAAGGGATATGTTGTAGCAGAGGCAGAACATTTTGAGATTTTTGAAGGATAATCTTCACCATGCACAGAATCAATAGAAGATGTATGCTAATCAGCAGCATATTGAGCGCACTTTTGAGGTTGTAGACATGGTCTATTTAAGACTCTAGCCTTACAAACAGTCCACTCTCAAGAAGAGTGGAGCAAAAAAGCTCAAGCCACGTTTCTATGGGCCTTTCAGGATCATCAGGAGAGTTGGGGAAGTGGCCTATCAATTAGAGCTACCGGTGAGTAACAAGGTGCATAATGTCTTCCACGTGTCACGCCTCAAGAAGGCACTTGGGCACAATGTTGTAGCTTCATCAGATTTGCCTCCATTGCATGAGGAGGGACAATTGGTTTTGGTTCCAAAGGCAGTCATTGATTTCAAGGAGCGCTCTTTAAGGAGGAGGTCTATCAAAGAGTATTTGGTGAAGTGGAAGAATTTACCAAGTGAGGATGCTACTTGGGAGGATGAGCAAATTTTGCAGTATCAAGACTTGTGATTGCTTGTCCTCAAGCAATCTTGGGGAGGGCGGACTATAATGTCCCCTTCTCAGCATTAGTTCTATCTGATGACCGTTAGCCTATCTCGAAGGCCCATAGGCTAGTCGAAGGAAGAATTAGGGTTTCCTTTTTTCTAGGAGGTTTCCTTTTAAATTTTCAAAAGTTGTTTGCAAGAGTTTGGCAGTTTGTTTTCTAGGTCTTTCTGGGTTTTCAGAGGGCTTCAGAGGGGTGTGACATGCATTTCCATCAAGGAATATTTTTGGACTTACTATTTTTAGTAAGTTACGACAGCTACCCAATTTGTGCTCAAACGATGTTTGGAGTCCCTTACTATTTTTAGCAATATGTTATTTTTAGTAAGTGTTATTTTTGGCAGTGTAGTTTGGCAACAGTTCAACACTTAGTTTCTATTTCTGGCAGTGAGGCAGTTTTATTTTGGCAGTGGCTTCTCCAACATTCTTGGAGCTCAAAAAGGAAAGTTTAATAACTTAAGTCACATTATATTTCATTGTTGCTTTTGGACCTCATGCCTAAGCGTTGTGACTTGAAGTTGTTTTTAAAAGGTGGGCCTCATTTTGGACGCCCAAGTTGAAGATTAAAATGTTTTAAGTTATATTTTATGCCAAGATAAAGTGGGCACCATAATACACAAACAATGAGTTTTAATATGTATTATTTTATTCCTCATATTTGGGCATCCCATTCTGGAGGGAAAAGGGATTTGAAATTATGGGATTGAAAACCTATAAGTATGCCTCTCTGCCTATTCATTTGGTTATCCATTTTCATATCATAACGAAGCACTGCTGAAATTATTTCAAGCTCTTGCTTTGGGGTTGGAATACTTCCTAGCTCTTCATCAGTTTCGGGTTTGAAAGACAACTAGTAACTGATCATTTGGTGCATCTTCATCCAAAGGTTGCAATCTGAGCTTCAATGGTGATGGCTTCATTCTTGTTTCAAGTTTGGTGTGGCTTTGATGTCTTCTAAGGCATTATTTGGTGTGTTCCTTTGCTGTTTGGTGGTTTTTGGAGTGCTTCTACAGACCTAACTAATCCACATTTCTGACCATATATTCCTAAGGAGTTGGACGATTTTTGTGGGTGATGATTCATTGGAAGCCTTGCAACTGGGCGCCCCTTTACTCCTGTTTTGATGATTTTTGATTGAGTGTGTGATTTTTGGCTTGAGGTCAACCTCCCTAGAGGGTCGTACCACTTGTAGCAGGGTCCTTGGGAAGCGTGCTTGATTATTCGAAGTTGTTTGGTGGAGTTTTGTTTCATGATCTTGGATGCCTAGCCCTCAGGCTTCATTTGCATCCAATTTGGGGTCATTCGGAGGAGTATGGAGGGAGTTACAAGCATTTGAAGGTTCTAGGCTTGCTGATCAGAAAATCAGATTGCTGCTCTTTCATATCAGACCTGGTATCTTTGTCTTTATTTCATATTTTCATGATGCCTCATCTTTATAATGTTACAAAGATGAATACCTAAAACTTGGACTTTACTGTTGTTGATTCTCACATCATATACTATGTTAGATATCATTTTGTAATCGTTGATCTAGTAGTACTAATCAGCCTTTCATTTCAGTACTTTGTATTTCACTCCCGCTAAAGAAGTGGTCGAGTTTTGCTTTACTTTGTTACCCGCTGAAGAAGTGGTCGAGTTTTGCTTTACTTTGTTACCCGCTGAAAAGTGAAAGTGGTTGGCTATGCCGCCAAGTTCTTTGTTTCATTTACTTTCCTGTAGCCTGCTAAAAAGTGGAAGAGGCTGGCTTGCCACCTAATATTTACTTTTTTTCAATTGGTTGGCTTGTTGCCAGTAGCATTGTACTTCCAACATTTTCAGATTATTATTATCAAATCCCCTTAACACCGTATGCTCTCACCTTGCCCACTTCGGGATCTGGGTGATCAGAAAGTGAAGGATTGCTTCAAGTTTGTTAACTTTCATTGAGCTAATGCTAACAAGTGAAGTTTACATGCAAAAAATTGGGGAAAAAACTAAGGGGGATATTTCATATTAATTCAAACATTAATTTTATTTGATACAAGAGCAAACACAAACCAATTTTAGGTAGAGGAGATTTGGGAAGCAATTGAATCTCATACTCTACTTCCCTTCTAGGACTCCCTAAAAAGATCCTAGTATATCATCCAAATCTTTCTTCTTCTTGCCAATACTTCCAATTGTAAAAACACCTAGCCCATCCTCTTGTTTATCCTTCAGATGAGGCTGACAAAATTATTTGGTTTCTTAAATTAATTTGATAGCTTGGTTAGCACTTATCATAGCAACTTTTTCCTTGCTTTGGTGTGTTTTTTATGATGTACCTGACCCCATTCTTCGCCCATCTGTATTTGTTAGCCTTTCTCACAAAAAACAGCATCCCTAATATATAAATACAAACTACCAAGTACCATGTTGACTGCATCACATCCACATCCACATCATCAATATACTATGGATTAATACCAAACTCAAATTTGCATTTCTTTGTCACTCGAATTGCTACACCATTCTTCACCTAGCCCAAAGGATATAGTTGAGGGTGGTCACATGTTTTCAAACCAAGCTTCTTAACAATACTATCTGAAATAACATTGCATTGAGAGCCAAGATCAACAAGAGTATTTACCTTCATTTTCTTGACTTGCACTTTGAATTGTAACAAATTGCTTATCATGTCTTATTCCATTTCTACACTCATGGCTTTTGCTAGCCTTTTGTCCACTTCTAAAATATCCTCAATTTCTACCTCATCCATAAGGGTCACCATGTACTTCTTGAAGAACTCTTTGCCCTAATTCTTTAAGTGCAGCTCTAGACGCAACTTCCAACATTTTGCTTCAATGTGTCCATTACTAACACAATGATTGCAATGGTTCTAAGGGTCTTTGTATTGAGGTACAATAGTAGTATTTTGTAATGTCCCCAATTTAGCCCTACGCTCTTCATTTGGATTTAGCCTATTTCCGGAAACTCATAGGCTAAGCAGTTTGGAAATTAGGGTTTCCACTTTCAGATGCAATTTTGAAAGTCTACATGTGTGAGTTTCTGACGCATGTCTAGTGAAGCTTTTTGGGTTTTTGGAGAGCTTCAGGATAAGGTAGCATGCATGTTAAGATAATGACATGCAATTTTGGCTGGTACCTTGCATGCAGGAAAGGTTTCTAGGTTTTTTTGGGTTTTCAGAGACCTCTAGGGTGGTGTGACATGCATCTGAATCTGACAACCTTTTTGGGCACTTACTATTTATAGTAAGTCATGTTGGTTGCCCGGTTTGTGTTCAAAAGTTATTTGGAAACACTTACTATTTATAGTAAGTCATGATACTGCTCACTTGGTGTTCAGAGGAAGTTTTGCAAACTTACTATTTATAGCAATTTGCTATTTTTGGTAAGTCTAATTTTAGCAGTATCATTCTAGCAGCAGCTTAATCATCTGCAGTTCAATGTGGGTTGATCAATTTGGCTTTCTGTTGAGCTTGAAGTGAATTTGGCTTTCTGTCTAATTTTAGCAGTATTTTGAGCATTTGCTATTTTTAGTAAGTCCATTTGTGGTAGTGGTATCATCATCAGTTTGGTTTAGCTCGACAAATGTCAGTTTGCTATTTTTGGCAGTTAATCAGTTGCAGCTTGGGAATTGCTCTTGACTACCTCCTTGGACTAAGTTCTATACTAAGTCAATTTTTTGTTTTGAAGTTGTACCCCACGCCTAAACTTGATGACTTCAAGTTGTTCTTAAAAGAGGGGCCTTTATTGTGGACGTCCAAGATGGGAAATATTAATATTCAATGATGTTTTAATTACTCTATGTGATGGACGCCTATGGAGGAGTTATTAAGTATTTTAATGTTTAAAATAAAGTGCTTGAAGGATGGGCGTCCCTTTTGAGGAAGTTGAATGGTTCGATCTTGGAGGTTACAACTGATTCATTTGCCCAACTGAAGCTTATTTATTGATGCTTTGAGCCTTCATTCTTATGCTTGAAGATTATTGTAAAGTTATGCTGCTGGACTGAATCCAAAACCTGGCTAAGGGGAAGCTTAGCAATCACTCCATCCTTCGGGCCTGAAACTATGGCTTCCTACATGGTTATTTAAGATTGTGCTTCACACAGAGGTGCAGATTGAGCTTTAATTCTGATGTTGTTGGATAGGTTGCTGCTGTAAAACCTGTTATCTTACTGCTGGTAGTGTATGGCTGAAGTAGATTTTCAATCATAGCTCATTGTGTGATTTTGTTATTGTTCTGGGTATTGGCTCATCATCTGTCTTGACTTTGAGCGCCCCTATTCTCAAGATATCAGATTTTATTGCTGAGTGGTTTATTTTTTAAGAGCAGGTCGCCCCTCTCTAGAGGCCACCCCATTGTGGTTCCAAACATTGGGAATCGAGCCATGTAATACCTTGCAAGTTGGAGGCTCTAGCTCATAAAGATTGGACGCCTAGTCTTCATATTACAGTTGCATTTGATTTGGTTGTCTTCGGAGCTGTCTTGGAGATGTTCTGACCATTTTATTGAGATCCTTGTTGCTGGTCTGCATTTCAATTTGCTGGCATTTCATATCAGACTTAGTCATTTCCATTTTATGCAATATTTCTTGAGCGTTTATGCCTCTAGTTTCATGTGCATTCAATTTGGAGGAGATAGGAGCATTTTGGATGAAGTTATGAACAATTCAGTAAAAGTTTAGTTGCTGGTCTGAATATTTCAGTTGCTGGTCTAGTATATCAGACCTGGTAATTCTCTTTTATGCTATATTACTTTGGTCTTTCAATTCTTATTTGTAATCAGAAAATAGTGTAAACATTGCAGTTGATTTGGAGCAGATTTTGTTGAAAATCTTTGTAATTTGCAAATAATTAGCATTGTAAGGCTGAAAACAGTAGTACTGTTTCAGTCATTTATATTTCTGCATTTACTTTGTGATTTAATGCAAACATTGTAACCCTTGGATGGTTTACCGCAAGTCTGGAGGAATAAACAATTGTAACTCTCATATGTCACCCATTGATTGAGTGGAGTATCCCCACTGCTAAGTGGATGTCTGTTGTTAGCAGATGAATTGTTCTTCTTTGTAATCTTTTCCCCCCACTGAATAAGTGGTAGCATGGAATCTTCATGGTCAAATCACCGCCTACTCTTTCAATTCCAGCTTGTAATTTCAGTTCATATTATTGCTAATGACCCCATCATCATATGATATCACCTCGCCTTCCATAGGATCTTGGTGAACATTCTTGGTGGAGGTTACTTCAAGCTGATTATCTTCTGGGAGCTAATGCTAACCTTTGGTGATTGTGCTGGATTTGTGGTGAAAAAATTGGGAAAAAACTAAGGGGCATATTTCATATTCTTCTTGCCTTTCCAGTTACCTTTCTTGAAGAGGTTTTCCCTCTCGGGCTGATTGATTCTTCCTACCTGTTTGAAGATTCTCCTTCAACTTTCTTCTCTTCATCTATGTAATATGCTTGGACACATGCCCCATCCAAGTACTTTGGCTTAGTAGTGACCTTCTCTAGATGTGGATGTGTGAGACTTCCCAAGTACTTTGTTACTATATCTTCATCTTCCATGCCCAATCCTAGTAACATGGCTTCCCTTCAGAAATCTATAGTGTAGTTCTGCATATTTTGTCCACCACCTTGCTTGAAATACAACCACTTAATTTTTTTATCAGTTTAATGCCCATTGGACACAATTTTTTATTCAACCACTCCTTTAACTCATCCCAACTAGCAAGAATAGGCTTCTTATTCTTTTCAGAAGTAGCTAAATAGACTTCCCGTCATACAAGAGCATGTCCTTCCATTTTGAGACAGGCAAAAGAAATATTTTGTGCCTCGCTAACATTAAGCATCGTAAAATATACCTCTGATTGCTTAATCCATGTATCTAGAAACTCAGCATTAACTTGTCCTTCGAAAAAATTTGTAATGTCCCCAATTTAGCCCTACGCTCTTCATTTGGATTTAGCCTATTTCTGGAAACTCATAGGCTAAGCAGAAGCTCGAATCAGGGTTTCCAAACTTCTTGGAGGATGTTTTCGTCTTTTTGCGGAGTCTTCTTTTGGAATTGTTGAACTTGGATTGCGGATTCCTTCTAGGTTTTCTGAGAGCTTTGCATTGGTGGTTTCAGTTCGACATTCTGAGCAATTACATGAATTTACTATTTTTAGTAAATTCTATTTTTAGCAGTTGACTTGTTGACTCCTAATCAATTGGCTCCACTTTGGCAATCAGTTCAGACGGTATGGTTGCATTTGGCTTCTGATGCGTTTCCATGGTGATATAAGATATTTTATATTATAATGTTATAATTTAACATTATAATTCCTTGTTCTAGCATCATGAATTAATATTGTTTTAAAAGGGGGACATTGAAGGGTATTTTCACATGGAGGAAATATTTTAATATTTCTAAAAGCCAAATATTGCTCAAGAGGAAAAGGGACGCCAACTTTTGGAGAAATGATAATTTTAAATTAAAGAAAAATTGCCTTCATGAAAAAGGACGCCATTTTGAAGGAAGAATGGGTCAAGTCAAAAACCCTAAAAACATCTTGAAGTTAGGGCGCACCTTCTGGAAGCTTCTGGAGGGTCCTCTCAAAATTATAAAAGGGAGCTTTGGGTCCTCATTTTGGCATCTGATGAATTTGCAAAGTTATGCTGCCGGATTGGCTTTGGGATTGCTTCGAGGAATGAATGCCTCCTAGCCTTGGCTCGACTTCTTGCTTGAAAGACAACAACTAGTTGAGAGGTTTAGTTGTAGTTGGTTTCCTTTCATTGTAGTTGGTTCTTCTCACATTCCATAGTTGAGTTATTGTATTTTCTGTCAATTTTAGAGTTGCTGATTTGTATGGCTGTAGGTTGTTTTTACTCACAACTCAAGAAACAGAAATAATATTGTTCTGGGTACTGTTCCAATCTATTTTCCTATGTAGGGCGACCATATGTGCAAGTTTCCAGAATTTTATTTGAAGTCTATGAATTATCTAAAGTAAATCACCCTTGCTTGCAGGCAATTTCACTTCGTAAGTGCTTTGGAAGTCGTGCAAAATAAATAGGGTTCTTTGTGAGAAGTTTTTGTGATCCATCTTCATTGTCATCATCATTAGAATGTTTTGCAACTGATTTCAAGTTAAATGAGTGAGTATTGAGAGAGGTATGAGCATTTAAGTGAGTTCTGGAGTTGCTGATTTCACCATTTTAACTACAGATCTGTCATATCAGACTTAGTAAAATTATTAATAGGGCTGGGATTGTTTATCTTAGTCATATTAATCATTCTGGAGTAGCTCTACATTTCAGCAGTTTGATTATCACTATAATCCATCGTGCTTGCAGGCGATATATTATATTGTAAGGCTGTTAGTAGTACTAACCAGCCAATATTCACATTTGTAAGCTCTTTATTATATTTCCCACATTTCATGGAAGAGACTGATCCTTGCTCAGTCTATTGTATTTACTTTTAGTTGCTCCGTCATATGATAGCGCCTATTCATCTTGGATAGGAGTGCACATACTTGGCGTTGAGCTCCATTTCCAGTATTGTATTTCATGTAATTGCTCCGCCATATGGTCGCCTCATTTCCATTCTGGAATTGGGTAGCACATACTTGGTGTTGAGTTTGCTTTCAATATATTAGAGGGTAGGGATCCTCTGACCACATGCTCGTCGTTCGCCGGCGCATTCTTGGTTAGAGTTTTTGTATAAGCATTTCAATTAAGACCCTCTGACCATATGCTCGCCATCACTTGGCGCCATTCTTCGTTAAAGTTACTTCCAGTTGCAGTTCTGATTAATGTACTGACGATCCTCTTGCCATATGACAGCCTCTCTCTTGTTGAGATTGAGTGTGCATTCTTGGCAAAGAGTTATATTGCAACTACTGGTTTGATTTATCTAACCCTAACGGGTGTGTTGCATTTCTGATTGTAATTTGAAAATTGAAAAAATTTGGCTCGGAATATTTCAAAATTTATCTTCACTTTTGTTTCAACTTTGAATGGGATGTGTTCAGATTTATTATGGCTTCTCATCCAAGGATGTGCCTTTGTCATCCATAACTTCTCCATCACCTTCAATACCTGATTTTTGGCTAGAACACGTACAGTGAAGTCCATAGAGGACTGATCATGAATCATGTGCTTCTTTTGTTGGCTCATCCAATTCTGATTCTGCATCACTTTTTCCATGCTGTTTTCCAAGGTGCCCACAGATGCATTCAGATTATCTGGGTTCTTCATTGTCACCTCCTTATTCCACTTCTGAATGGAGATCTCACAAATGCAAGGTAGCAACCCTTTTATCCTTCAAAGACCTGATCAATAGCATACAACTTCTTCTCAATTCCCAAGGATTAGCAATATTCTCTGATACCAATATGACCCATAGTTTCATTATTTTATGGTAGAAATTAACAAACTACACAGTTGATGTTATCGTACTACTTGGAAAGCTCAAATGACGGTTGATTAGACGACTGGAATGTCGTTTAAAACTAGAAACAAAAAGAAGTTTGCAACACAACACAAGGTATTTGATACTGAAAAACTCCGAGATAGATAAAAACCAATTGATCACAGCAATTGCTCATCTACCTGCTTGTTATTACTCAAAACAAACAGGCACAAAGATAAGAGATACAGCTTCCAGTTATTCTTCTTAGTTGTGAAGTCTGCCACTTCAGTCTTCCACTGGACTCCTTCTCCTAGTCACTTCAGCATGCAAACTGCCTTTAATGTTCTAATTCACTATTCCATTTCTTTAAATAGATGCTAACCAAGAAAATGAAAGGCCCTCTTACCTTGGAAATGAAATGGGAAATGGCATGTGTGGGACATGAGGAATCATGTGTGGGGATTGAGGAGTTATGTGTGGAGCATGAAAATAAAAAGTGAGGCATTCTGTCTCCTCTTGGAAATAAAAAGACAAGAGGGGCATTCCATCCCCTCTCTGATCCTTATAAATCATGGTTTGCAGTGGCATTTTAGTGTTTGATCAAATTACTCGTGATCTAAGTTGGCACCAGTGATTACACCTAGCAGTATTGGAGGTGCCACATAGCAGCCTCTAAAGGGTTCAGTATAGTGATCTTGGAAAATTGCAAATTCCCAAAATTGGCTTGAGTTGGCTGACACATGTCTAGGTGTCATTTGGTTAGATTTTTGCATATTTGTACAATTTATCCAGACAATGAATAATTTCTAGAAAATCAGCGAAGTCCAAGTGATACTGCATCCCTGTTGGCACAAAATCAATAATAAGGATTTTTGCAAAGTCAGCTGGTTATGAGTGACAAGTGATTACCCACCAATTTTCAAATCTGATTTTTTTTGTGTTGGTAAGGAGGGCATGGATGGGGCAACTGAGAGACGGGGGATTTTTTAAGCTTGGTAACTAAAGTCCAAATGGCCATAACTTTGTATTTTCAAACAGTTGGAAAGCAAATTAAAGATCTTAGTAGTGGTATTATTTTCATCGCCATTTGCTAACTTCTAATATGATCTTAGCTTCTTTGAAGATGGAGAATTCTGAGGGTCCACGCATTCACAGGACACAATTATCAAGAATGAAATTGCATTGAAGACCAGTTTGCTTAAAATTTTTGTTGAACTAAAAAGGTCCCTTCTACTGAGGAGAAGAATGCTTACTATAATTGAGAGGATCAAGTAACAGAGATTTTGCTGGCCTACATTATGCCTGACTTTCATTTTCATCTCAAGGGTTATAAAGTATATCCTTATTCATTTGCACCCATATCCTATTTCAAAATGACCTCCAATAGGCTGTTCCCATATTCGACAATTCCTGGTGACTATACTTTTTCAGGTTGGGTTCTTGTTTGATGGAACCGTAGTGCTCAGATGAATTTCGATAAATCAGGGTCTCCTCTAAAACTGGTTTTCAGTCCTAGCTTCAATGCAGAATCGTATACGTCATGTAATATGACATGATTTCCTGTTGCTTGTTTAGAAAATAACTAAATTGGCAAGGTGCTTCTCTAGGTAATTTGATACGATTCATTCTTAAAATTCAGGATGGGATCTGAAAATACCTTGTTCAGAAATAAGCCGAACCTCCGCAGCAGTTATTTCTGCATTAAGACGAGGACCATGATGTTCATTTGCAACTTGTATTTTGCTATCCCCCTCTTTTGCCTTGACCTGCAATACCATTAAAGTCGTTAATAGATGCACTGCAGCTAAAAAATTTAAAACAAGAAAAATCAAAGCACGTGATTTGTTTACCTTGGCAAGGCCTGCATAGCTTCTTAGAAGAAAAGACTGGGCATCTAAATGTGGATGTAAAGAAGGTAAGATGTTGTGGTGTTCCTGTTTTATCAATATAGACCTTTGCAAAAAGGAAATGGGTGTTGGAACATTATATCTACTGCTGCTATAGATGAAGAAGGCTGCGGATTTTCTACCGCTTCGCCACCAGATACCCATATAAGCCAGCGTTTATCAGAGACCTGGGACTCGTATCTCTGCAGCCCCTGAGTTTCGAATGTGGAAGGATGTCCTTGTTCTCCCCACGAAATATTTCAGTGATGCTAGAAACGTTCAGGCTGGAAATTTATTAAGAAATTTTATATTTTAAATGTGAATACACATTTTTAAGATGATGATTTATAAATTTGGGCAAGTAGGCCTTTACATTATTTATTAGTAATTATTTATATAAGAGTGTAATGGTAAAATTCATCTATGATTTTCCTCTTAAATTTTATATATTGATGATTAATGTGTAAGTTAAGAATACTTTTTTTATGAAAGTTGGTAGATAATCTTAGAGTTGTCTTATTTATGGATATGGATCCAATATCTAGCCATTTGATGTCTTAATTTGAATTCACCAATATAAAATTGGCCTAGATCACTTTTTATGTACGTGTTATGAACCTCAAACTCTTAAATTTATATTTTTTAAATTGAACCCATGTCATCCTCCCTTACTAGTGCCAACTAAAGCATGAATTATTTTAAATTACACATTAGTGTGGTGCATTTAAGGACTTACCCTAATTCATTTAAATCATTTAGGATCTATTAAGGGAATATAGCATAAGCATGCATCTAAGGGTATCAAAGGTATAATGTTGTGACATCATCATCTTAGAGGCATGCTACATAATTGTTTGGCTTCTTTAATATTTGCTCATCATTTTTGAATTAGCCCACTTAAGGGCTTGAACAAAGGAGAACAAATCCTTATCCACCAAGTTACCAAACAATGTCTCTTGACACCATTTTCCTAGACATAGGTATATCAAATCCACATGAATTATTCTCAGTCAATAGATTTCCAACAAATCATTTAAGTAGGTAAAGCTCGTATATGCACGCTGGGTTCTGCAAGCACCCAAGATTGTGGGTAACCACAAGAGTCCAATAATAATTTGGCAGTCTAGTTTATAACCCACATGTTGTGCTCATTTCTTCTCATATTCTTTTTCATTGTGATGAAGTTTTCCTAGTGCCTAATGCCCTCCCACATGTGCCTTTCACCCTTGTTAGCCACCCTCTTAGCTTCTTTTTCCTTCTTAACTTCTAAAACCAAGGTCCTACACCTTCCATTGCAAGGGCACCCAAGAGACCTTACAATTGCCTAGGCAACGCATGTTAAGTTGTAGGGTCACCCAAGTGACTTTGCCCTTGTAAAAGGGGTGACCCACCTCCTTACATGAGCAACCCTAGCATAAGTTAACAAGCACATAAGTATCTCAATTTCAACTTTTTTCCCTCTAATTTCCCTTTTGATTAACAACTTTTTTAAGTCATTGATGTCATGCCTTCTATCTTTCAACCTTATCTCCTAACCTTTTTAGCTAGATTTTTCCTCTTAATTTTCTCTCCTCTTTTCCTATTTAAACCACCCATCCCTCAGTCATTGAGAGGGAGGAGTTTTTTTTTTTTTAAATCTTTGAGCAATTTTGAAGAAGTTATTCTCTGCATTAGGAATAGGATAAAAGGATTTAAGCTACATCTGTAAATCTTTGCTAGAAGCAATGAATCCCTTCCTATGGGAATTAGATCACCTTTAGAAGGTTGCAAGACTCTCTGCAAAGCCTGATCTTGGATCCTCATACTTATGCTCCAATCCCACCCACACAACACAAGAAGCTTTTTTAGTTTTCCTTCTTTCCAAATAATTTTCAGCTTAGATCTTCCATTTCCACCAAGCAAAGTACCCCAAGGTTTAAAGATAAGAAGAAACTATTGACTAAGCTAGATTCTATAAGGACTCTAATCACAATGACTACTTAGAAGCTTCAAATATTTATCTAGGTTCTTTAGTTTTTAAAGCAATTCCATTTGAAGTTTGATTTATTTTAGTAGTAGTTAGATCACTCGAATTTTCTCAAGACTATAACAATTTGTTGTAATTTCTTAGTTTAAAATCTTATTTCCTTAGGTAGAATTAGACTTAAATTACTTTCATATCTTGCAAGTACATTAGAAGTTTATTTGAAAACTTTTCTCAAAAATTGAAAACTTCAAAAACATAGCATAAGTTGCATTCAACGTCACTTATAAATAATCAATTATATACAATTAATTAAATCACACTTTTCTTTTAGAAAAATACGAAAAAAAAAGAATATTTTATCTTCTATACATGCATTTAGATTAATACATTTAGTTAAAATATCTCAACTTTCAAGAGTGTGAAACAAGACGATATAAGCCCTTGATATTATCACATAATGCATTCAATGAATGTTAAACCAGCCAACCAAGAAAGCATAACAAATTAAACAAAACAAGCAATCACATAAACAGATCAAAGCTACTCTTTCTCTCTTAATTTTATTTTCCCTCGCTTGACTTTTCATTTTAGATATGTATATGGATCAAGGAATATTGGATTGATATAGTTTTGGATGAAATTCAAGAAAACCAACCTATTCTTAAGCAAATTTGAGAAGACAACAAACAAAGGTGAATAAGAGAAGAGTCTTGCACAAGAGAACACATTCTCTTGTTAAAACTTATTGAACTTACTGACACCAAAATGACAACAATAACTCTCCCATGAGCTACAAGACAACATCCCACAATGTCAACAATTCCACATACAACCCCACAAATTGACACTATAGTTCTCTACCAAGCACTCTTCCCTCAAGAGGTGAGTGAAAGTGATGTGACCCCCCATTTCAAGCAATCATGTACCATTAGTATTCATGAGATCCTTCTTTCATGCAAAGAGAGTGATCAATTAGCTTCTCCATTACTAGATTTTCCTAGAGGAGTGAGAGTGATTCAATCCATGCCATCAATAAAGGATGCATGTATGTGTTTTTCTTGGTCTACCTCATTTACTTTATAGTGAGTAGATCCAAAATATCATATATTTTTGTGAACTCGATGTGAAGAGAAAATCGTTCTAGACAAGCTCTTTCATTTCTATCTTCCTTTTTATCTTTCTTTTCATGTTCTTCTCTTTTTCATATTAGACATTGCACACAAATAAAACATCTATTTATAGATGCATTCTTTCTCCCTCATGAAAAATTTGGTCACATCATGGATGTAAACAATGTAGACCATTTCCAACTAGGACAATATGGTAGTAGACAAAGCTAAAATAGAAATAATGACTTGTCACATAGCTATATTCCTACAAGTTACTAAACATTTCATCATACTAGGGGGTATGACACCTTAATCTAAAGATAAAATAACATAATCATCCAATGGCTCCCAAAAATTTAACAACCATTAATAAATGCACTAGATAGATGACATAATCTCATAAGTTGTCAAATAAGTCATCAAAAAACCTTTGACCAAAACATGTTAGGACTTGTAGAAACTTGATACAAATTAGGAAGTCTACATCTCATGGATAAAAACAACCTAACTTTTCCCCAAATGATATTTAGACTCAACTTTCTATCACATACTAGACCTTCTTAGAAACTCTCTCACTCATAGAAGTACTCTTCTTGATGTCCTAGGTTTAGGCCATGAGATACAAACCACTTCAACCCCTCACATCAACAATGTTACATGTAATCCTCACCTTTTGACCTTCCTTCTAAAGACACCACTTCCACATTTGACTTCAAACACTTACATTCAAACAATGACATAGCTAGACAAAGTGATCATATCTCTTACATACAAATCCAAGTTTACAATTACTACATTAAGTGTGTCATGATTGATGACAAATTTGTAATCAATGTAATCCCTCTTTTCCTCCTCAAAATAATGAGTCATTATGAATCCCACATTATTTACACTAATGATACTATTAGAGGTTGTGATAATCTCATGGATCTCATCATTGGAAAGGTTAATCTCCCTATCACCATCGGTCTTAAAACCCCACCTATAGAGTTATTTACCATAGATGAAGAGATTATCTATAAAATTATTCTTGGATGGCCTTGTATTTATAGAATGAGAGTCATTCCCTCTACTAGGCTATTTCAAGGTATCCACTTTCCCAACCTTGGTCTTAAGTCCCCATCATCAAGGGAGACCTTGATCCTTTTAGTGTTTATAGATTTGAATGATCTAAGAAGAAAACTAAGTCAAATCAAATCCATGAGACCTCTATGGTACAAAATGGAGCTAGTATAAAATAACTTGGAATAATTAGGAACCTCTTCCTAAATATGAACCTAGAGCTAAAACCAAAAATAATGAAACGTCCAAAAAGGTAATAATATAGTTGCCACAATTTCATCTAAGATCACCAATTCTAAAACTATTAAACGATTAAAGGTTGATTATTCTACCATTTTCCCTTTTGATCCCCATTCAATAGGCACACATAGACTTTACCAGTATTCTTATCCAAAATACCCTAGGTATTTACATAATTGAGACTCTAACACTTGGGGACCCTCTCCATTAGAGGGACGATCATCTTGTTTTTATAATCCCAAACTTATACCAATATAAAAAAATATCCTAATGACACAATATCCATTGTTCAAGAAGTTATTTCTCAAGTGTTTGACCCATAGTGGCTTGACCCTAGTCTTAGTCAATCAGGATCACATAAGTCAACAATACAACAAAATTTCATCCATAAACTATTCAAAGTTGAATACCCTATACTTAGAATTGCTAATATTATTGACAAAAAGGTTGGTGAAGGCCAAAAATGTAGAGAAAATTGGATTTGTCCATATATTGTAGAGGAAGACATAAAAAATGACATCTACTTCTTATTTATGGTGTAAGGTAAAGAATTTGGTGAAACCATCTATGCTTCCCATCTCAAAAATTATTATATCTAAAAAGTCATAAAAATAAAATATCAATTTTAATATAGAATCACATATTTCGAAACAATAAAACATGCATTGCATTATATTCATCTTTCCATATGTTAATGGTGCACTCCCATTTAATTTTTATCAAGTAGAAAGAGACATAATTTGTTTAGTATAGTTTACCTTTACCAAACCATAGATTTCAAAAATCATTATCATCATTACCCCTTTTATTCCACAAAATACAAGAATTTTACTTAAAGCTTTAAAATTTGATCCTAGTCTTAGCTATCCTGAAATGTAGTCTAAACACAGTCAAGTCTTTATGCCTACAATACCAATAGAAGCTATTAGGCAAGTCTCCCTATTTATCCTCATTAAGGGGTAAGTCTTAGAAGCTACTAGTACCCATTTGGTTGTGCTTAGTCCCTTATTTGTCTTGCATGACCCCCAATGGTGAGCCTTCACTTTTTACTAGTAGAGTAGAGATAGGTTAATGGGGTTAAATCTCTAATTTTTCAAAAAATAAAAAGCTAAAATTAAATTAAAAAAAAATCAATGCAACCCAAAAATTAGAAAAAAACAT
>VDFB02069790.1:0-16509 GCA_007258455.2 Sequoia sempervirens | reverse complement strand
TGCAACAATGAAAACTAATCTAAATGACTATAAAATGCAATAAACAAAACTGATTTATTGAAATGAAAATTGATCTATATGCAATGCCATAAATGAATTATTTTGCAAATTAATCTACTATGAAGATTAAGCTAAAATGTAATATTAAACTATATTCTCTAAAACTAAGATGCTTATAAAATCAAACTAAAGTGTAATATCAAATGATAAAATTCAAAAAAATTTGTAGCATAAGTTTGATGTAAAAAATTGATTTTTGAAATGAGAATGAGAGGGCTCATTTTATAGGCAAAAGTGGAATTGAAGGGTACCCTAAGCAATGGGATAAATAGAAATACCAGAAACAAATCTTGATTGGAATTCTTTATTTATTTCCTTTAACCGATTTCCATTTTCACAGATATTCTTGAGAGATATTTTATCATTTTATTTAATTTTAAGATGATAATATCTCTTTAATAAAATAAAATAAGATTATGTAATTTAGAAATGAATATTAATAAAATAAAATAAAATTATTTAATTAAAAACAGATTTAATTAAATAGCATCATTTTATTTAAGTAATATTAACTTCAATTAAATAACATTATTTTATTTATTAAAAAGGATTTATTTCTTTTGATTAAATAAAATTAATGAAGCATTCAAACCTTAGGGAAAATTGAAACATTTGAAATAGTTATGAATTGATTAAGAAATTTGATTTGAAAATGCTACAATCATTGATTCAGAAAGTTGATGTTGACATATTAAATAAATGGGGCCCAAAGTCTAGGTGACCATTTTAGGTTGCATACATTTGCCCCTCTTTGACTAATGTGAGGTCGACTCGGGATCACATGCAGTCAAAGAATGAAGTTGCAACGTGAGATCGATTTGGGATCACAAAATAACTCAGATGTGAGGTTGACTCGGGATCACATCTGGACAAATATAAACAAAAGGCCTTGAACATGAGGTCGATTCGGGATCACATCCAAAGTGAGAGATAAGAATCTCAAGCAAGGTTGCCCCAAGAGAAGCAATTGATAAATTGATAAAGTTGAATCAAGGATTGAAGTTTGATAGGTACCGCCTTTGTGATCAAAATCGAAATGAGATAGAGGAGAAATAATAAATTGAAAAATTTGATCAAATCAAACAAAAGATAAGGTTCTTGATGTAAGATGAAAAATATAAGAATCACAGAACCCAGGTAGATCAGCAAGAAAATTATGCCCTAAGGTTGAATTAGAAGAAAAGAAGTGGGGTGAAATCAAATGGAAGATAGAAGTTTGGAAGAAATGGAAAGAAATGGAGAGAAGGAAGAGAATCTTCTTCAATAAAGAGGATGCATCAAAATCAATCAACTGTTTAAGACAGGGAGTTTCGATTGAGATCACGAAAGAAGATAAGGAAATGAAGAACATGATCACAGTTGATGAAAAATCCACAAGAAAGATGAAGGAAACCCTCTCAAACCCATAATATAGCCTAAAAGTGCAAATTAACATAAAGTCTAAATAATGCAAGCTACATCAAAATGCAAAGGTGTACTTGCAATAGGGTAACATAGGTTTTTGTGTGTTCATCATTCATTAGAGAATGTAAGAGAACTTATTTTCATCATTGGGCCATTATTACCGGACATCGGACAATCACACAATCATCACTAGTCACAAACGCAACTATGAAGATATGAATGTGATTTATATCAGCTTGGAATATGGAAAGATTCTAACATGAGAATCAAAGACATGAAGGTCAAGATGACTACAATGTTAGCTTACCCAATTTAATGTAGCAAAACCATGCTCGCATCAAGACATAAACGCCAAGATTACCATGAGAATGGTTGTGCAAAAACATTCAAGGATAATGCCATAAATCTCTTTAAGCGTGTCAAGGAGACAACAAGAGACAATCAAGAGGCGTTCAAGACAACACCCACAAGCAGAAAGAAAATAAAAACATGCCCCGCCGCCCCAAGTCTCAGCCGGCATCACGGAGAGACTTATTAGACAAGGACACTCAACGAAAATCAATATCAGTTAGCACACAAAGAAAAGATCATGGCATATCTCAAGCATTAAGTGTTGCAATTAAAAAATTTTAAGTGTGTAAACTGATACTGAGTTCCGAGGATAAGGATCGAATGCTTGCAAGTAGGTAAGGTCACATGACCGAACTGGATAAGACCAAACTGATAAGTGTTGAAAAACACACGATGTCAGGGGTTGTGTTGAAAAACACAGTTGGGTTAGTGTTGAAAAACACCGTTTGCGAGGTGTCCTAAAGACAAGCATATCCAAGAGACCAAAGCTAACACAGTGATGCCCCTAGACAAAGACAAAGACCAATTCCAAACCAAGGCAATAAGGACAAGGCATGATGGAGAAAGGCTAAGTGTCAAGGATGCATGCTAAGAAATAGGGATGCAAAGGCCTCAAGTAGCGCCTGTTTCTAGGTTTTCACCACTTGGAAGAATTTTTATTTAGGACTTTTTATATTTATTTATTTTTTGTATTTTTGCTACCAAGGTGCCTATTCCCAGGTTTTCACCAAGGCACTTTTTTCTTTTCTTTTTTTTGAATTTTTGAATTTTTTGTATTTTTCTATTTTTTGTATTTTTTTCAAAGATCACATTTGAATTTTTGATTTTTTGACAATATATCAATTTTTTTTTCTAATTTTTTCAGTATCATATATCAATTTTTTTGGAACTTTTTTCAAGGTCATAATTATATACAAAGGATGCCCCCAGACAGAACGGGCATCAAGGATAGAACTTCTTCAGGTGCAAAACATTGATAGGCTCAGGGAGCTACTCCCCCTCTTCAATAGATAGTAGATAGGCACCTGTGCCAAAAGCTGCTGTGATGATGTAGGGTCCAAGCCAATTAGGTTCAAATTTGCCCTTCTGTTCTCGATTCTGTTGGTTCTTAGGATTCTCTCAGACAAGCAAGATCTCCTAATTTGGAATTCTCTAGGGCTTAACCTTTTTGTTGAAGGCTTTGGACATCTGCTTTTGATAGACCCTCATATGGTCAAATGATGCTTTATGCTTCTCATCAAGAAGTTCTAATTCTTGTAATCTCATGGCGCGATAGTCTTCATCTGTAACTAGACCTTTGAGAGAGACCCGAAGTGATGGAATCTCAACCTCTAAAGGTAACACTGCTTCAGCGCCGTATGTGAGGGCAAAAGGAGTAGCCCCAGTTGGAGTACGAATACTCGTTCTATAGGCCCACAGGGCCGGATTTATCTATAGGTGCCAGTCTCTACCATTCTTATGAACTGTTCTGTGCAAAATCTTGAGAATGGTTTTGTTTGAAGCCTCTGCCTGACCATTTCCTTGTGGGAAGTAAATGGAGGACCAATGTTGCTTTATCTTGAATCTTTTGCAGAGTTCTTTAAGGTCCTTGTTTTTGAACTAACCTCCATTGTCAGTGATGATCTCAGATGGCACTCCATATCGACAGATGATATGGTTTAAAATAAATAAAGACACTGTCTTGCCTGAGGCAATAGAAAGTGGAACAACCTCTACCCATTTTGTGAAGTAGTCAGTAGCAGTGATAATGAACTTATGCCCACCTGATGAGTTGGGATGAATCTTCCCAACAAGGTCAAAGGCCCATCGCTGAAATGGCTAGTGAGATATAGAAGGAATTAGCTCCCTACCTGGAGCATGTATCAGGTGTCCATGTTTCTGACATTTTTCACAAGACTTAGCAAATGCTACTGCATCTATCTGCATCATAGGCCAATAGTACCCTGCCCTAAGCAACCTTCTAGCCATGGAAAGACCATTAGAATGTCCTCCACATATGCCCTCGTGGATGTCAACTAGCGCTTGATCGGATTCTTCCTTTTCTAAGCACCTACGAAGTGTTCCATCTAGACCCCTCCTATACAAATCACCAGAGATGAGGGAATGGCGAGAGGCGTTGCGGATAAGGTTTCTTCTTTCAGATCGGTTAAATGTATCGGGGATGATGCCATCACGAAGATATGAGTAAATAGCACCATAGCGGGAGGATTCATGATTGACAAGGGTACAAATGATATGGCTTTCAGGTGAGTCAAATATGGGATATCGTAGCTCTTCCACCAGGAATTCATATCTGGACTCATGTTCTAACTCAAGAAGGAAGCTAAGGGTGGCCATATATCACCGCTTTGTTCTCTCAAATTCTGGTCAGCAGACAAAGTAAAATACTGCCTTAATGAATCAACCATTTTTTTGTAAGGTACCAACTTGTCATCTTTTGTTTGGTATTGTTCATTGACTTGGTTGATGATCAGCTGAGAATCCCCATAGATATGTAGTTCTGTGATATTCCACTCTATAGCCATTTTAGTCCATTTGTCAAAGCCTCATACTTAGCTATGTTGTTTGTGCATGGAAAGAGTAACTTGTAAGATTTAGGAATAGTATACCCATGAGGAGAAACAAACAACACACCAGCTCCAGAACCATTTTGCATGCAGGAACCATCAAAGAAGAGTTTCCAGGATCTTTCAGTCATGTACATAAGATGCTCATCCGAAAGTTGATCAAATGGGCATATTATCTTGAATAGAAAAAAATTAGCCGCTTTGATCTCAATAGCTTTGGCCTTTGATTGCTTTATACCAATATACTTCTATGTCAAATTCAGAAAGAATCATCATCCATTTAGCAAGTCTGCCCGTGAGAGCAGCTTTACCGAGCAAGTATTTGAGAGGATCAATTTTTGATATGAGGTGTATGGTGTGCGTGAGCATATAGTGTCACAATTTTTGAGAAGCAAACACTACTGCAAGGCAAGATTTTTCAATACTAGTATAATTAACCTCATAAGAAACAAGAGTGCGACTAATATAATATATGGCCCTTTCTTTCCCTTGTTCATCTAACTGAGCCAACAATGCCCCCAGTGAAGATTCAGTAGCTGAGACATATAAATTGAGAGGTTTTCCTGGAATGGGAGGCATTAAATGGGGAGGATTTTCCAAAGACTTTTAATTGATCCCGTTCCTCTTGGCAACTCATTCCGCATTACTGAACACCTTTTATGCAAATTTTTTATTGAAAGTATTGTGCTCTATCTCACTAATGAAATAAACCTCCTTATGGATTGAAGGCTCGAAGACCTCATTTGGTTGAAATTTTTGGGAGGTGGTATGTTTATAATGGCTTGAACCTTTTCAGGGTCCACTTCTATTCTTTTAGCTGAAATGATGAATCCCAATAATTTTCCAGAAGTAACACCAAATGCACACTTTTTTGGGTTTAATCTTAGTTGAAATTGTTCCATGCAATCTAGAATCACTTCTAAATCAGCCAAATGTGTTCCTCTTCTCTTAGACTTAACCAGGGTGTCATCCACATAATCTTCCATATTCTTATGCATCATGTCATGGAAGATGGTTGTCATAGCTCTTTGGTAAGTAGCTCCTGCATTTTTCAATCCAAAGGGCATGACATTCCAACAATAAGTACCCCAGGCACATGTGAATGTAGTCTTTTCTTGATCCTCAGGAGCTATCTTGATCTGATTATACCTAGAAAAACCATCCATCAAAGAATAGATCTCATATCTCGCTGTCATGTCCACTATCATGTCTATGTTAGGAAGTGGAAAATCATCCTTTGGGCATGCTCTGTTAAGATCTCTAAAGTCTGTGCAGATTCAAATGGTTTTATCGTGTTTAGAAACAGGTACAATGTTGGAAATCTAGTCAGCATAGTCTATGGCTCTAATGAATCCTGCACCAAGGAGCTTTTCTAATTCAACTTTCACTAAAAGAGCTATATGAGGGTGCATTTTTCTCAACTTCTGTTTGACTAGTTTCACATCTAGAGCTATGGACAAATGATGCATAATGAGATTAGGGGTAGTCCAACCCCGGTATTATCCGGAGCATGTCCATGCAAAGTTTATTTCCTTCTTTTGAGGAACTTAGTATGTTTTCTTTTCTTCAAAGCAAGATTTAGCCAGGTACAATTTTTGAACTCTCTGCGCTCAAATTAACAATTTCTGAGGTAGGTTCAACCACATTACCGATGATCTCAATTCCGGAAATAGCTTGGGAGACTATCGGCACCTCATCCTAGGTGTCTCTCTGAGGTTTTTCACACCTTTGGATACGCTCTTTATTTTACTTTTTTCGTTCCTCAATATTAATCAGCCACATAGTGGTTTTCGCCATCAGAACTCTTATTCTTTTTATCTTTTCTTTTTATCTTGTGACTAAGGTACTTGATGTCAGGTTCTGTCATACTGGTAGTCGGTTCACTGGTGGAAGAGACTATAGGTTCAATGGCATTTAGATAGCAAGTGATCTCATAGTCATTGTGAAATGTCAAGAGTTGAGGCTCTTGGTACCGTTGAGACCAATCAATAAGGTTGGGGTGAACAAGGGGTAGGTTGATGACTGGTTCAAGATTAAGGATATAGGTGGTGTCATCTCTGGTGACTGTAGAATTGGAATCTGTCAAGTTTCCCTCTAAAGTGTCTAAATTAGAATTTATCCTAGCAAGCGAAGAATCATCTACTAATGCGACATGTGGGTTCCAATCTTCTAATCTAACACGTGACTCGTCAGTTACATCAAGTTGAGAACTATAAGCGTGGACAAAATCCATATCCAAGTCAACTGTTGCATCTAAGAGTGAATCCCATTCAAACTCATGAGAGTCTATTTCTGAATTATTGTTGGAGCCTCGTGATGTAGAAGCCTCAAGATTTAGAAGAGGCTCCTCTCTTCTAGCAATTTGCTCAATCATAAAATTATTTGAATTATCACCATCCATTGCAGCTGGGATGGAGACACTATCCATAGTCAATCTTGTATTCATATAGTCACTATCTATTGCAAATGAGATAGGAGGACTATCAATTATTAAATCTCTTGAATCTCCCCAAAGGAGATTTGTTGAAGGTACCCAATCATCTGTTATGTCTTGTTGATTGGTCAAATCTGGTACATATTATGTGTCATCTTTACTATCCCTCCTATCAGAAATGGGGACAGTGCATTTATTGTTGTTCATAAAGCCTAGGCCAACTGGTTTCTTAGACTTACGTGCAAAAATATCATGATTGAGTGGTTCGGCTCTAGCATCTAACCTGCGACTAAGAGGGCCATATCCTGGATAACCCATCTTCTTGACAAAAGTATATCCTCTTCCATAGGACTTAGGAGAGGGGGAGAAATTTTCATTGTGCTGGTATTTCTCCTCTTTGTATATCCAATCTCGAATAGCTACTTCCTCTTTTTCATCTTGTATTGGTATTGAGGATTCAACAAACTTGTCAAATATTGTCATTGCTGAAGATGATGGTTTCATCTCCTGTGAAGGCTTTCCATATGTCCTAGGGGAAACAGGCATCTTTGCAAAAGAGTCAAGTTGATACCCCCCCATGCCAAGGTCTACTGACTTAAATTTGTTTTGACATTCTGCTAAAGTTGTTTCATAATCCTCTGCTGCTCGGTTAAGAGGGACATGAACATTAGCTGAGATTGAGTTAATTGATAAGGTGTTATCCCCTGGTATGCAAATTTCTGTTCCATTGTAGGGGAACTTAACACATTGGTGGTAGGTAGACGGCACTGCCTGCATATCATGAATCCATGGTCTACCCAGTAAAATGTTGTATGCAAGGGGTCCAGTATCAACAATTTGAAACAAGATATCTTTTCAATCGGGCCAATCCCCGACAGAAGGACAAACAATCCTTAGAACTTCGCTCATTTCATCATAGGCCTTTATGGTGATCTTCTTTCAGTGTCGATCACTTGCTCAATAGCCCAAAGTTTTTAACAAATTCAAAGTACAGATATTTAACCCAACACCTCCATCAATCAACACGCGCCTGACACGGGTTTTATGAATCATGACTTCAATGTGAAGGGCAAGATTGTGTGGATGGCTTAGGGATTTGTCATCATCTTCAGAGAAAGAAAGGTAATGTGGGCTAGTAATGTGATTCACCATGCCTTGGAATTGGTCTATATCAATGTTGTTGGGGACATTTGATGTACGCAAAGCGTCCTCAAGGATCTGCTTATGCCTAGGGGACAACTCTAGAAGCTCTAAGATTGAGATATGTGCTGGAGTTTTCTGTAACTGATCTACAAGATTGTAGTTTGGTTTGAGAGCAGTGGCGGACTTTATAGTGACATTCTTGGATGCCACTTGCTTGGATTTATTGGATGGACCTGAACTAGGCCCTCTGAGAATAATAGGGGCTTGACTCCTGGTAACAGCATTAAGGGCTTGGGAAGATAACCTAGAATGAGGACCTCTCAGCACCACAACAGGTTGGTTGTCAAAAATAGGGTGAGAGTTATAACCATGCGGGTCTTTACTCCTTATCATATTAACACTTGGCTCCACAACTTCAAGCATGTTTATCACATTTTCTGCCGCTGTATAGGTGTAGTTGATTGCAGCTTTGCCATTCTGTGATTTAGAGGTTTCCCCCTTGTCGTAATTAGGCAAAGGTTCCTTAAAAGCCTTATGATCAACATTGGTATTTAGGCCATCAACTTGAAGCTTTCCACTTTCTATAAAATCTTGGATGATATGTTTTAATTTCCAACAGTTTTCAACAGTATGGCCAGGGCCATTATGAAATTTACAGAATGCCTTGTCATCCCACCAATGTGGCTTAGGATCTGGAATGTGAAATTTTGCAGGATCCCGAGGATGTGCCAAGTTGTTAGCAATGAGAGTTTTGAGAATATCCTCATATGTGTCACCCAATTTGGTAAATTGCCGCTTATGGTTTTTGGGCCTTTCCTGATATCTTGGTTTACTTTCTTGTTGTGGAGGTGCATTAAGCTTCATTGCTTGCACAGCCCTAGTCAAATTAAGAACACTTTGATCTCTTGATTGGGAAGAATCCACAACTCCATCATTGACAATTTGTTTGTTTTTGTTCCAATTGTTGTTCTTCCCTTTATCCCTATTGTTGTGTTGACCATTGTTGGTATTATTGTTATGTCTGGTCAAAATGCCTTGTTCTTTTAGAACATCCTCAATGCAGCATGCAGTTTCAATCATGGTATGAAAGGAAGTGAAGACTATCTTTTTGATCTCATGTCTCATTTCAGGCACCAAATTACTAACAAGTATGTCAATCTTTTCATCCTCATGGATCGTCCTAGGATACCGAGAGCATTGTCTCCTCCACCTTTGCAAGAAGGTAACAAAGGATTCCCCCTGATTTTGTTTCAAGTTGCATAGGTCCAACATAGTAAATGTGTCTTGATAGATTATATGCTAAGTGTTGAACTTAATCTTATGAACAAGTTCTTCTAAAAGTCTTGACAGAGGAGTGATATTGGTAAACCATTCCATTGCTTGTCCTTTTAAGACCTTAGGAAACAACCTCATCAAATAGAGTCATCCTCGATGGAATTCAAAGCTCATAGTATAGAACTGACCATTACGGTCATGTGTGTGGATCGCCATCGGCCATATATTTATCGTGATGTGGGAATTCCGCCCTCTTTGGAAAATCTTTCATACTCACACTCTTGTCGAATGGATTAGGACAAATTGAGTCTAGTGAGAATGAGCTCTTAGGTTGCATCATTTTCTCCATCATTTGCTTCATTTGGCGGATTTCTTCCTCTTGAGAGGGATTTTGCTTTTGTATTTTGTTGTTCACATCAAAATTATAAGGGACTCTGGCACCCTTGTTGATTAGACTTTCCAAGAACTTATCTTTGTTTTGTTCCAAATACCTCTACACATACTGTTGGAAGATAGGCTCTTGTTGTATTCGCATGAAGTCTTGAGTATCAAAATCATAATGTGAGCTACCACCTCCATGTTGGGAACCAGGATGTACATGTTGGGAGTGTGGTCTTGAATTTTTGGGAGGAGTTTTCCTCCTATAGTGAGCATACTGAGAGGCCCTTCTTCCTCTAGGACTAGGAGATCTAGAAGGAGTGCTTGACCGCCTTCTACTTCTTGGTGTTCTGGAAGGGGTGGAGGGAGGAGAACTATGTCCACTGTTAGCACCCCTTGTATTGTATTATTTGTTTAATTGGTGGGCTAACTGCCTATCTTGCTCCTCTTGAGCAAGTTTCCTTTGTACTTCCAATAAAGCTTGGCTCTCTTCCTCAAGTTGTCTAAACTTTTCTTGCTTTGCAGCTTGTTCATCTAGAAAGGCTTTCTTTTCACGTTCAATTCTTCTAAGCCTATCACTTGTGAACCTTGAGGTATGTTGAAGTGGTGAGCTTGGTCTAGACTGTTTGAACAAGTCATTGGTATACGTTGTATTGACATGAGCATCACGAGGTTCATTGTCTTGGTCTTCGTGTTGTGACCATTGTTCTTGGTGAGCTCGTCTCTTATACCTTTCATCCCATTGATGGGCATCCAAATATCTTGTATTAATGAGGGGTGAACCAGGTTGATCATCATGAGAAGAATTTCCAAATATCATGTTGTTTATGTGTTGTTCATAGATATCATCAAGATTTTGATCCATGGCTTCCTCTCCGCCGAAAGTGACAGAGATAACCTATATCCATACCGAAAGTGGGAAGGTGTTGAGGGGGTACTCAAGTCACTAAAATGTCTCTTTGGGTCAAAATAGGTTTCAGACCGACTCCTAGGTGATTGGTCGAATATTGGTTCCTTTTCCTTTCTCTTTTGACGAGTCTGAACTGGGGGTAGTTGGTTAAAGACTATCTGGGGTCGCTTTCCTTGGCTCACTTGATATCTTGTTGTGACTGACATGAAAGGGAGAGTTCAAGTAAACAGACAATTCTAAGAAACGTCAATACCAGACTAGGATAGTAAAATTTTTCTCTTGTCCGAGAGAGATGGTGAAATAGAACTGTTGTAAATAGGTGCAAACCAACACTCCACAGGTGCTCAATTCTGTGAACACTTAGCACATATGGATCAGAGGCTGACTTTACACAAGTGTAATCGAAGCTTACCTGTATAAAAAATGGGTGGACAAGGAGACTACTAGCACTCTCCAAGTGTGTTATCAAAGAGTCTAAAAATTTATCTATTTGACAGGAACAATTCCTAATTTGCCAATCTCAAGCAAAATCGCTTATGAGATCAAGGATCACTAATTCAAAAGGTCAAGGACACATAAACCCTAAATACAGAACAAGTCTCTAAAACTGGGACAAGTCACTTAATCGAAGAACTCAGTATTTCAGTTTGTTGTTTGTTTGCAAAGATTAAGCAAGTATATCCACAGATTTTGATCAAGCACATAGGTTTCAATCAGACAAGTTGTGATACAAAAAGTAGTCAATAACAGATCTATCAAGGACAAAGCAACTTGATAGTATCGGGGAGTCTTGTTTGAAGATGTTTGGACAATGTTTAAGACTCAAAAACAAACACATAGCTATCCCTACCAAAGAAAATGGTGAGAAGTCAAAACCTTTGCCCCATTGCTTATGCGCATACGTGCACCTCACACAGCCGTGTCACCCCCTAGAGGGCGCCCATGTTTTTGGTGTTTCCAAGGACTCAACAGTGTACGTTCAAAGGTTACCCTTGTAGCAGGGGCCAGTGTCGCAACCGCCTCCAAACGTCCAGGTGTATGCCTATGATGGGAATCTATGTATGATCAACATACGGAGAGATTCTTCCCCCTCCTTGCGCAAAGATTATGACTCCTTTCGAAGGTGAACCGAGTAGGAAACTAACTAAGAGGTTTTTACTTGGCTTCCGTTCACAATAACCTTTGGTGCCTCTGATACAGAGCTTGGGCCTCGCAGCCACACCAACACCTGAAAATCACACACCCCCGCAAGCAGGGCTCGGAGCGGCGCCGCTCAGTGCAATAAACAGAGCTTTTCCATGATGATCGTCCAAGTCATGGAAAAGAAGTTACTATGGTCGTGGAGTCTTTAGACTCAACAAGACATTCTTTATTATAGAGAGGTGGAATCACCGGCGATAGGTGTGTACTCACTTGGGTCGTTCCCGGAGGTTCAACTTCCGGCAGGCCCTCTAAAGGTGACACTGGACATGGCTCGGATTCAGGTTTCTGATTTTCTGATTCTCCCAAAAGGAGAAGAGCATACTTCTCTAGCCCGTCTCTTTACCCAAACATGCTAAACAACCTTAATCACCGAGCTACTTTCACTTCACCAAATCCACACGCTTTTGGGTTTCTGATTCTCTCAATGAGAGAAGAGCATAATCCCCTGACGAGTGAAAGTGCTAAAGCTTCACTACCTTGCTCCGCTCCCTAAGAGTTCGTCATATTAGTAAGATCATAAGGAGTCTGGATTTGTCCATGGTCATCACCTTCATGTAACAAAGAGCCAAATTCCCTACTCACTATCGAAACTCCTAAGAATTTTAACGAAGCCCTAATTAGACTATGTGAATTGAAAAACAAGAAAACAAACACAATTTTTTTTTTTTTTAAATAAAATCTTTGACAAGCGTAAGTGTTTGTTTTCAAGTCTTTGTCATGCGTCCTGCAATCAAACCGTTAGTGTGTTTCAAGTTCTCTGACTGGCGTCCTGCAGAAACTGTTATGCTGTGAAAAAAGAATTGAGAAGAACCAGAATTAAAAAGTCTAATTTAATCTAGTCAAAATTAAATCTAAGAAGAATTAGTTAACAAAACTAAAATTAAACTAAATTAATCTAATACTAAACTAAAAATTTAAACCAAAACTAATCTAAATTAATAAAATTAAAAAATCTAATCTAAATTTAAAAAAAAATCTAATCTAAATTAATAATTCTAATTTAAATGAATAAAGTTAAAAAATCTAAAGTAAAAAAAATCTAATTTAAATTAACAAAATTAAAGAATCTACTTTAAATTAACAAAGTTTAAAAAAATCTAATTTGAATTTTAGAAACTAAAAAAAATCTAATTTAAAAATATAAATTAAAGACTAAACCAAACTAACTAAAAACTAAACTAAATTAAGATTAAAAACTAAATTAGAATTAAAAACTAAACTAAATTAAAAACTAAAAATTAAAAAATTAATTAAAAACATGCATAAAAATCTTCAAATTTGATTTCTGAAAAATCTGTTTATAATGAGTAGATAAAAACAGAAACCCAGAAATTTTTTGAAGCAAAAAATAAAACCCAGAAATTGTTTTTTAATCCAGCAAGTAGAAGATGAAAAAAATAATTTTTTTAAATCTTTAGCCAGCTGAAAAAAATGACGCGCGACGGTTTTTGTGCAGCTATTTTCTTCAGATCTGTGAAAGAAATCAAAAAACTGAAAGATACCCAGATCGGATTTTGACCCTGCCTACAAAACCCAGAAATCGTTTTTCCTGCAACTGAGTGGAAGCTGGATTAATGAATCAAAACTAAAACGAAATTAAAAACTACACTAAAAAACTAAAAATTAAAAACTAAATTAAAAACTAAAAACTAAATTAAAAACTGAATTAAAAACTAAATTAAAAACTGAATTAAAACCTAATTAAAAACTAAATTAAAACTAAACTAAATTAAAAATGAAATTTAAAACTAAATTAAAAACTAAATTAAAAACTAAATTAAATTAAAAACTAAAAATTAAAAACGGTGGGCGCCAAAATGTATAACTGAAAATATGTTATACTTCTGTGAATCCTTGCATGCAAGGATACTCAATAATGAGTCCTTGCAAATCAATTCATAGCTCTCTATCCGAGAAGAGCAGAGATTGATGTTGTGGCCCTCAGATTAACCCTGTTACCCCTGCAAATACAATCTCGGAACGAGAGATTCAAAGAGGAGAAGCAAGAATGCCAATCTCCATGAATCATGTTCTTGCAATGCAACAATAAAAAACTAATCTAAATGACTGTAAAATGTAATAAATCAAACTAATTTATTGAAATGAAACTTAATCTACATGCAATGCCATAAATGAATTATTTTGCAAATTAATTTACTATGAAGATTAAGCTAAAATGCAATATTAAACTATATGCTCTAAAAATAAGATGCTTATATAATCAAACTAATGTAATCTCAAATGATAAAATTCAAATTTGCAGCATAAGTCTGATGTAAAAATTCGTGATTCTTTTTTTTTTTGAAATGAGAATGAGAGGGCTCATTTTATAGGAAAAAGTAGAATTGAAGGAAAATTCAGAAGCAATGTGGGATAAATAGAAAAATAGAAACAAATTTTGATTGGAATTCTTTTTTAGCGATTTCTTTAATCGATGAGCTTCTTTTTTCATCACAGATATTCTTGGAGAGGATATTTCATTTATTTTATTTTATTTAAGATGATAATATCTCTTTGCACAAAAATAAAATAAGATTATGTGTAATTTGTGAAATGAATATACTAAAATAAAATAAAATTATTTAATTAAAATAGATTTAATTAAATAGCATCATTTTATTTAAGTAATATTAACTTCACCAAATAACATTATTTTATTTATTAAAAGGGATTTATTTCTTCTGATTAAATAAAATTAATGAAGCATTCAAACCTTAGGGAAAATTGAAACATTTGAAATAGTTATGAATTGACTAAGAAATTTGATTTGAAAATGCGACAATCATTGATTCAGAAAGTTGATGTTGACAAATTAAATAAATGGGGCCCAAAGTCTAGGTGACCATTTTAGGTTGCATACAATTACTACACATGCAATATCTTTGGACATAAGGCTAATCAGTGCAGGTCAAGGATGAATACAAACTCTTTTGATCAAGGATATGTTATGTGCCACACTTGCAACTATCTAGGACATACCTCAAAATTTTGCAAGAGAAAAGTTGGGAAGAAACCTAATTTGAAACAGAAAAACAAGCCTGTGAACAAGGTAGATCTCGAAGAAGTAAGGAAAGAAATGGAAAAAAATTGGAAAAAGAAGGAAGAACCTAAAAAAAGGATGAATCAAATAATCTTGTATCTACATCCAATGTAGATACGTCTCCTAAGAACTGAACCCAGTAATGGTTTTAGGGGGAGTAGTCATAGAAAAATCTAACAAGCCCCCGATATATGAGGTTTCATATGATGACACAAGGATAACTGATGTAAATCTCTGGGTAAACCCACAAAACTGATTTACAATTCCATTGAGGAAGGAAAATGCATTTTCAAATGGAAAAAACTTTAGGGGGTTTGCTAGAACTGGGAGGGTTCACTAGAACCCCCCCTTCTAGTGAACCCCAATAAAACCCATTAAAGGGGGGTTCTCGCGAACCCTGGTTCGCTAGAACCCCCCTCTTCTCCCTTCTCACCCTTTGGGACCAAATTTTTGTAGAATTTTTCCCTTCAAAGGTTGAGTTGAGGATGAAAATGGAGGAGACTTCACAGACCCAACTCGATGATGGTAGTCCTCGAAACGAACTATCCATTGAATATAATTTTAATATGTTTTGGTTTTATTATATATTTGTTTTTTTTATTTTGATTAAACATAGGCTTTTCATTAAAAATCAAGCTCTTTGTTCTGCACATGTGGAAAAATAGCATATTATCAAAATAAAATTCTAAAAAATATGCTCAGGCTAGGTATTGATATTCTTGATCCAGTAAAAAAAAAGAATTTCGATACATACAAAAAAAAAGTTATGTTGTATATGGTCTGCCAATGTCTAAATTGTAATTGGTTTGACTTCGAAACTTGATTAAGGAAAAAGTATTGAATAAAACACTATGAAAAGAAATGAACTAGTTAGATATTGTAGTTACAAATCTAAATTCAAAAAAATTAGAATTTTATCCTTCATAGAAAAAAATTTATGTTGTATACAGTGAGCATCACTCCTTAAAAATGGTGTTTACTGATAAAAACTATTTTTTGAAAGAGATGGAAAAAGAAGTGCAATCTGATTCCAAAAATTTTGAAAAAAAAATATTTAGAATATATCAAAAAAATTTCAAAAATCACTAGTTTGCATCATCTTCAAATTCCTCACGGAAGATTTAGTTAGAAAACTCAATTCAATGTCCAGTTTGGCCAAAAATTGTAAACCAGTATTGTGGGATCACCCCTCTATTTTGAAGGTAATGGAGAAGACTCTAACAGAAAACAAGCAAATCAAAAGAATTGTGGAGCTCTTCTTGGTTTGCAGTGTATTTCACAAAGTAGCTGGCAACTTTAAAGATGAAAATTAATAAATGTGAAATTAGGGCAAAAATAGTAAATAATAAAGAAAGCGACTAAGTTAAAGAAAAGCACATTCGCACAAATTGGTAGAAGTAGTGCAAGCAGAAGTGAGCAAGTCGAGAGCATTGTACACTAAAACCCTATTTCGTGATAAGTAAAAAGGTATTCTTTGTTATCTGAATTTCTTGGTTTTCAAAGTTGAAGGAACTCTTTGTTAAATTTATTCAAGATTGTTTGAAGAATATGGCCACTCTAGACTATTGTGGAAATTTTTGAGAGGCCCCAACCAAAATTCAAAAGATGTTCATGGAAAGTATATGAAAATGACCCAATTGGTGTGTTCTTGCACATCCCGAGTCATGTGCTACCCATCAAAGACCCAAGAACATACATTCATGGGAAGCCTGAAGAATTTGATCACCAAGAGCTGAAGGATTTA
>VDFB02069787.1:0-38983 GCA_007258455.2 Sequoia sempervirens | reverse complement strand
GAGTGGGTGAGAAGGTGGGAGAGAGGGTGTGAGAGAGTGGGAGAGAGTATAGACAAAGAGAGAAAATAAATCTATAAGAAAAATCAACTTTATGATAACATGAGCACATTTTGAAGAAGTGGAGACATGACCATTTTAGCAAGAAATAATGCGCCCGCATGATAACGCGAGTGCATTATAACGCAAGTGTGTTATAACATTATTGTGTTTTGGCTTGCTCTAAAAATGGTAAAAAAAACAATATACCCATGATCTCGGCCCACATTCTGAATATTCTCCTAGTTTTGCGCATGCTCTGACAAAAAGTAGCTTTTTGATGATTGAGTGAAGTGTCCATGCATGATTTTTAGATTCCACCACCTTTTTCATGATCTTTCCACCACCTTTGCATGAAATAGTAGATTTTTCACATTGAAAGGAATATAGTATCAATTCAAGTTTGAATTCCAGTGATAACTAATATACAATTGAAGTTTGGAGGGGAACAAGCTTTTGAAAAAGTCAAATTGTTGAGGAGTTTGAGGAAAGAAGAAGCAAAGGCTACATAATTGGGTAAAACTCCTCCATTTGAAACTCTGGTTTTTTAGGTATGTGAAGTCTTTGTATATTTTCTTTCATTCTATTATGGCTTGCTTTCATTTTTGTTGTTTTGCATATTCCATGTTGATCATTGTTTGTTTGTCATGTTACAACCTTAGGTTTTCAATGGAAATTTTAAATTACACAATTCTATACACTTTCCAATCACATTTTTAAACCACATCTCTTTGAGGCATTTTTTTATTTAACAATTGACTTACTTTGTGTATGCTTTCAAAGCTTTCATTGAGGTATTTTGTCAAATAGTTATACAAACTAGCTAATTGCCTTGTCTATGCTACCAAATTTTCCATACATGTCTCTAAAAAATTGGAAGATACTCCTAATGCGGTAGGGGGAGGCCTGCAACACACAAACACACAACTCCAATCTGCAAACACAATTTACAATTTACAATTTCATCAGGACCTCTTCATTCAGCAAATTCACACTGTTCCTTGTAGCATATCAAAGTCACTCAATTGGGTATAATTCCACTCACACAACCTTTCAATTCACAACACAACACACATTAGGGACCCATTACAGAGAGTTTCAATATATCCAACAATCACCAATGCTTGTTTTGTACCAAACTACACAAATCAGGTTTTCTACGCTTTTAAGTGCCCAAATTTACCCACTTTTACAAAGGGACCACCTTCAAAACTTTTCCAAATCTCCTAAAACCTTTGGGCAGTAGTTTATATTTTTCAAAACTTCAAATTATAGCATTATATTGTAGAGATTCAATCATTTACCACCCAAACCATAAAACCCTCTCCCTCGGCTTAGAAACCCTAGGTTTTATTGAAAGTAGCACTTTCCAAACACTCCAAAACTTGACAATTGTTCAAACAAGCCTAAAATACCTTGCTCATGCTCAATCTAACATAAAATATTGTTTCCCAACTTAGAAACTCAATTTCACTCACCAAAACCTCATTTTTCTTAAGGCAAACTCAACATTTCCTCATTTGGTTTGATGCCCAATCTAAGGATCATCCTCAATTCAAGTTTCTCATGGCCTTTTATAATGTTTCCCTCCTAAAACAAACCACTTCAACTTCCAAAACTAACATTTGAAAGAGGTGACCATTGGTCTCCCTCTTTAATATACTTTTACAACCCTTCACTATTTCTTAATTTGACAACTTAGCACTTTTTGCACTAATTAGTAGAAAAACTTTATCAAAATCCATTCAAAGGCAACAAAGAATTGAGGGCACCGATTCAAATGAATTATGGGCATTCTCGGGGAGACTGCCACATAAAGATAAAAAAAGTTGTTGAAGCATTGAGAACACTAATTGAAGAGTGTTGGGAGAATAATACAAGGCCATCTCTGAATCAAAGGGATGTTGTAAGGAGAATCGGTAGTCAAAACCATAAGCCACATCCAAAGAATTTTTTGGCTATGATTCAAACCCAATTTTTTCGTAAATTTCAAAATGATTATTCTCAAATTAGTATTTCTCAAAAAAAAATTGAAATGATTAAAACTTTTTATGTCAAGATAAATCACACATGCACTACTTGTTGTAGACTACATATTGAATTCTCTAACCATTATGATGTTTATCATTCTATATGTTTAGTTTGCATACTAACGATGTTTTGCAAGATTGTGGCATAGAAACCCCACCAAAATATTCAAGATAGTTATTATCAAAAAAATTATGTGAAATAGAGGATGGCCAAATATTCTACAAGATAGCATGCTTGGATGGTTCATGTGAGCATTGTGGTGGCTTGCAATGAATGATAGTATGTCAACATATGGAAAGCACAGATGAGGTGGGACAAAAACTAGTAGAGTTCGGGAAGTATAAAATAGTGGCATGCACTACAAAAGATGGGTCTCAAGAAAAAAGGTGTGATTTTGTTATTCAGAAGATTCCAGTGTATCGGTTTATGTCCATATTTCGTGAGAATCTAGTGCATGAGTATGCAAGGCATACCCATAGATCCAATGGTTGGACATGCAATTCAAGCTATGCAAGGACGCCTTTCCAGTTGGAAGCATAATATCAGTGGTTGACTTTGCAGAGAACTACACTTCATAGCCATAGTGTGAGGTGCAGTCACAGTATTACAACTGCACACAAGCTTCGATATTTGTGCACATAGCATTCATTCATGCAGCTAATAGTACAAAGGACCAAAGGAAGGTATTGAGGGAGTATCACTTTTATATTAGTGATGATCACACACATTCTCCAAAGTTCGTGCAAGGTTGCTTCCAAATGTTCTACAGTGATTTGGCTCATCGGGGCATAGCATACACTCGGCATATAATATGGTCGGAGAACTATATAGCACAGTTCAAGAATGTGTGCATGTTCTACTGGTTGTGCAGGATGCATCTCACTACAGGTGTTTAGCATATGTGGAACTTTTGTGAGGTCAGGAATGGAAAGGGGGAGCATGATGTGCAGGAGCATGCATGAAAAGAGCATTAGCACAAGAAGAGTTAAAGTATAAAGATGGTGCAAAGTTGGCAGATGCAAGATCAATCATTGAGTGGTGTAATGCTTTGATGGGTCTAGATAATGAAGGTATGTCTTCAATTCATATATTTTTTGGTTGATGGATGATACTAACATTTCACCATATGAGGATTTTTCTACACTAATAGGATTGAGTGAGCTACACTCTTTCCTTAGCTCAAATGCAGGTTCATGGAGTATCGATACACATAAGATGGCATGCTTTTGTTCTTCTTGTACAATGCAAGCTTGGAATAATTGTGAGTCAGAGGAGTGGGTTGACAAATGGTTGACAAGTTATCTTAGCTCACTTCACACATATTTCCCTCCGATGGAATTGGAACTAACACAGATGGAATCATCGGTCGACTTTGACCACGTATCACATCTAGTTCAACTAGGTAATATATCTACTAGCTTAGTTTTTGAAATTCCATATTGTTATCTTACTTTGCACTGTATTTGTAATGTTGACTAATTTCAAGAGATATGTCGCACATATCAATGCAGGGAATGTTTATGCAGTTATTGCAAATGAAGACAATGAAGAGGGAATGGACTATTACTTGGTTCGTTGTGTTGAGGCCAAAAAAAAATTGGAAGCCCCAATTATAGATGGAAAAAACATAAAAGACCCTACAGGCTCAGTTGTTGTTACTAGAACATGGCTTAGAAGGTACCCACATAAGAGTGTTAAACATTGGCTATTTTAGGACTTTGACATGCATCGTAATATTCTTCATTACTCAAACCTTGTCATGGCATTCAATGTTTGTTTGACTAAATATGGGGGTAGACCTTTGAACAAGACCTTCTGGAAGGTCCGAGAGTCTGACCATGAGGCAATACTTAACACAATAAAGAGTAGAGCATACCCGGATGGTTCATTGGATTAATTTGTAAGTATATGCACAATGGTTCTTATTAATTTATACTTGTATCCACGTTAATTTGTTTGATTCCAATGCTATCATCTTATTTTACTTTATGTATCTGTAAGTAACCTAGTAAACATTGATTGGTGTCCCCTTGCAAAAAATGCAAATTTATGAGTCATCCAAGAGAATCTCAGGTAGAAAAGTAATGCAACATCCCTATTTTGATGATCTTGACAAATCTCAATTATGATTTTAAGCCATTACAAAAGTGTGTGTGAAGCTTGGTGAGGGAATTTCAAGTTATTCATTTGAAGTTAACCTTATCATGAGCACCTATGATGTAGAAATTATAAGAACATCTCGAATTTCAAAATATTCTATTCATGAGAGGTGTTGTGTGCAATAGGTATCTTGGAACTCCCAGTGAAGATGTATGACTAGGAGTGACTAAGTTGAGAGACTGCCATGCCTATCTGTAAGTGCCTTCCATCTATTTTCATTTCATTTCCATTTTGGATGAGTTGTTTCTTTTTATTCTTTTACTTTTTGTATCTGTAACTAAACTAGTAAAAATTGATTGGTCTCTCCTTGTAGAAAATGTTGATTTTTGAGCCATTGAAGAGAATATCAGCCAAAAAAGCAATGCAACATCCTTATTTTGATGATCTTGATAAATCTCAATTCTAATTTGAATCCATTATAAAATAGTGTGTGAAGATTTGTGAGGTAATCTCAAGTTACTCATTTGTAGAATCATTTGTAAAGGCTATTTAAAGCCTCTTGAAGGCTCAAACACAATGTAATTTTGGTGCAGGAGCACCTAATCTCCTAGTTGCAAAATTTCACTTTTTGAAGGTTGATAGGTGGTCAATAGATTAGATTAAGGTATTTTGTGTTTATTTATGCTAAATAAGGTCAATAAAGACTATTTAATGTGTATTAGGGTGAGTTTTTGAGTCTTGGTGGTCAAATGTGCAAAAAAATGCATTCTTGCTACAAAATTGTAAATATTTGAATTTGTAGCCTTTTGAAGGAAAATATTTGAATTTGGTTGTAAATGTACAAGAATAAGGTCTAAGAGGTTGTAATAGGCTGAATTAAAGATGTTTGAGTGATTTAGGAGTCCTTAGGGATCAAGATTAAAAAAAGGTACAAAATTCATGTAATGTTGTCATGTGTAAAAGGTCTAAAATGCAACTTAATGAAGATTAGAAGGTCTTAATGAATAAAAATCAGTTATGGGAATTGGAGGGAGTTGGAATGCAATAAAAACATGTATAATAACCTTCAATTCCTTGAAGGAGAGGTTTTTGGTTGATTTGTAACCCATTTTTTATCAAGAACATTATTTTCTAGAAATTTATTATTTTTCTCATTTTTCTTGTTGTTGTATGGCCTGTACGGATGCTAAGATGATCTAAAACCTATTGGATATTGTAGATTGATGAATTGTCTTTTATTTTCACCTATTTAGAGGTTCTAACTCTTTGTATAGTGAATTTTATCTTGTTTTTATTGATGCTACCTACTTTCACAGTGTTCTTGGATTGAATGGTTTCATGATTCCATTTTTTGTGCCTACTGTAACTTGTGGAATGAGTCCTCTAACTTGTAAAATACATTCCTAACCTATTTAGAATGTTGTGGAGTCAAGGTTGGGTGTTTGGGATGATGTTCTAAGGTTGTAGCAAGGTATTTTTATGATGAAAATGAGGGTTTCAAGTGGTTTTTTGAAAAAATGTGGGAAGGACTGTCCATGTAATGTATTATTCACCATGTGCAGGGTTTGGTAAGTCTGTTTGGTGCTTTTTTTGGATCTAGAAGGTCCAGGAGATAGGAGTTTCATTAAAACCCCAAGTATTTTGCTTGAAATTAAGGGTTTGGTGTATTAGGGGTCTAGAGGTATTGGACTTGGGAACAAATCATGGAATTGGAGGTTTTGACACAACATTTTTTTTTTGAGGAGTTTGAGTGAATATCTAGTGTTTAAAAGGTCCTCTCTTTATAAATAAGGCTAATTTAGTAGCCTTTGTGTAAGGTGGTCTATTGGTTCTTAATGATGGTACAAAGAAACACGGTATGATCTCTTGGGAATTTTTCTTAGGTTCTGTGTTAAAGCTTGATTGATGTTTGGTTGGCCATTGGATGGCCTTCTCTAAAAGATAAGCCCATTTGATGAGATTTGGAGACTATAAGCCTATTATTGTTAGTTGATTCAATTTGAGTGATTGTGATTTCAAGGTTGGTGTCTTGTTGAAGTCTAATTAGTTGATGTTGAAAAGAGTTCCTCCACCTTGAATTGCATCAACAAGCCCTCTAACATAACAAACCCCAAAACCCTCTTCTTTCACAAGTTAGGCAAGGTTTTATTGAAAACCTATACTCAAAACCTTCCCACAACCAACCAAAGCCTAAAATACTTAAAAAAGGTCTACACAAGCTTAAAAGTTCAAGAGATATCGCTACCCCCAAATATTTCTTCAAACCCTAGCAATAAACCACCATTTTCCACTCAAAAATACACTATTTGACATTTAGGGCATCACCTAAAAACCCTCTATTCATCTCCCTTGTGCACAAAAATTTGCACACATGTTTTATAACCATAACTAAGCCTTTCCATCAAGTTATAGAAGCATACAGTGGGTGAAAGGCTTAATATGACATTTTAATGCACTCAAAACCCTTAAAATAGGGTATACAAACCGACCCTCAGTAATTGGCTTCTAAAATGCAGAAAATCACTTGAAATCCAACTAAACAAAAACTAAAATGGATTTAAGTCTGCTGCCCACTGAATTCCATCAAAAAGAGAGCACAATCACCATGTACAGAATCGTACAGTTCAAGGAAACATTAGATCCCAAAGTGCAAAAGAGTAGGAATCTTTGACAGGATATTACTCGGATACCATGGTGCGTACAAAATCTCCATCTAAAACTATGGGATCATGTTGGGTCCCTCTACAGTAACCTCTCTTGATTTTTCTGGTGTCCAATTTTTAGTTTATGGAAAAAGTGTCAAATGCAAGCAGTGGAAAGTTGCAAAGTGGTGCAACTTTTATTCTACAACTTTTATGACCAAATGGATTATTCCCACACATCTGAATAGGTATTTTTACACTAGGCATGGTCATATTTCGCACCCAAACACATGGAATCACCCCGAGCTACATTCAACTGAATCAATCCCTAAAGAATCCAAAGTGCAAAATGGTTGCAAACTTCAGCATGTTGTTACTCAGATACTGTGAAACTTAGAAACTTCTCATCTAATCCTATGGGATCATTTTGGGCCCCTCTATAATAACCTCTCTCAGTTTTTGTTATCTCAAAGTGGTTTTCCTATGGTGTCCAGTTTTCAGTTGATGGAAAAAGTGTCAAATGTAAGTAGTGGAAAGTTGCAAAGTGGTGCAACTTTCATTCTACAACTCGTATGACCAAATAGACTATTCCAACGCATCTGAATAGGTATATTTATACTAGGCATGGTCCTCTTTCACACCCAAACACATGGAATCATTCTGAACTACATTCAACCGGATCGGTCCCTTAATGGTCCAAAGTGCAAAATGGCTACAAACTTCAGCATGTTGGTACTCGGATACCGTGATGCTTATAAACTTATCGTTGATCCTATGGGATTGTGTGGGGCCCCTCTACAATAACCTCTCTTAGTTTTTTCTATCTCGGAGTGATTTTTCTATGGTGTCCAATTTTTAATTGATGGAAAAAGTGTCAAATGCAAGCAGTAGAGAGTTGCAAAGTGGTGCAACTTTTGTTCTACAACTCGTGTGACCAAATGGACTATTCCAATGCATTTGAATAGGAATTTTTACACTATTCATGGTCCTCTTTCACACCCAAACACGCGGAATTGCTTCGAGCTATGTTCAACCAAATCGATCCCTTAAGGATCCAAAGTGCAAAATGGCTGCAAACTTTATTATGTTGTTACTCGAATACCACGACACTTAAAAACTTCTCGTCTAATCCAATTGCATTGCACTAATCCCCTCTACAATAACCTCTTTTGATTTTTGTTATCTCAGAGTGGCTTTCCTGTGGTGTTCGGTTTCAGTTGATGGAAAAAGTGTTAAATGCAAGTAGTGAAAAGTTGCAAAGTGGTGCAACTTTCATTCTGCAACTCGTGTGACCAAACGAACTATTCTGACATGTATGAATAGGTATTTTTGCGCTATTAATGGTCCTATTTTACACCCAAACACGTGGAATCGCTCTGAGCTATGTTCAACCAAATCAATCCCTTAAGGTCCAAAGTGCAAAATGCTGCAACTTCAACATGTTGTTACTTGAATTAAGGATGCTTAGAAACTTCTCACCTAATCCTATGGTATCATGTTGGGCCCCTCTACAATAACCTCTCTTTTTTTTGTTATTTTGGAGTGGTTTTCCTATGGTGTCTTAGTTTTCAAATTGATAAAAAAGGCCAAATGCAAGAAGTGGAAAAGTTGTAAAGCGGTGCAACTTTTAATTTGGTAAACTCCGCGGCACCGTCGGACTGGGTTCCAACACATCTTAGTAGGTATTTTTATGCTAGGAATGGTCCTCTTTCACACCCAAACATGTGGAATCACTCTGAGCTATGTTCAACTAGATCGATCCCTTAAGGGTCCAAAGTGCAAAATGGTTGCAAACTTCAACATGTTGTTACTTGGATACCGTGACACTTAGATACTTCTCATATAATCTTGTGGATCATGTTGGGCCCCTCTGTAGTAATCTCTCTCATTTTTTGTTATCTCAGAGTGGTTTTCCTATGGTGTCCAATTTTTAGTTGATGGAAAAAGTGTCAAATGCAAGTAGTGGAAAGTTGCAAAGTGGTGTAACTTTCATTTTGCAACTCGTGTGACCAAACGGACTGTTCCAACGTGTCCAAATAGGTATGCTTATGCTAGGCATGGTCCTCTTTCGCACCCAAACACACAGAATCGCTTTGATCTACGTTTAACCGAATAGATCCTTTAAGGTTCCAAAGTGCAAAATGGCAACAAACTTCAGCATATTGTTACTCTGATACCATGACACTTAGAAACTTCTCGTCTGATCCTATGGGATTACGTTGGGCCCATCTACAATAACCTCTCTATATTTTTTTATCTTGAAGTGTTTTTCCTGTGGTGTCTAGTTTTCAATTGATGGAAAAAGTGTCAAATGCAAGAAGTGGAAAGTTGCAAAATGGTGCAACTTTTGTTCTACAACTCGTGTGACCAAACAAACAATTCTAATGCATCTGAATAGGTATGTTTACACTAGGGATGGTCCTCTTTTGCACCCAAACACACAGAATCACTCTGAGCTACGTTCAATTGGATCGATCCCTTAAGGGTTTGAGTGTAATATGTTGAAATAGGCCATTCCACCTATTGTTTAGACTGTGTCTCAGTGATATGGACCTGATGTAAGTAGGATAGGGAGTAGGAATAAGAAAATGGCATTAGTAAAGGAATTGGAAGAGATTACTAATGCTGCCCCTGTTGAAAATTTAGAATTGAGGCCCCTTAAAAATAAGGCTAGAAGAGGTGAAAAGAAGAAATTGCTTGAAAATAAGTTAGAATAGGTTGGAAATAGGGTGAGGTTGTGGAGTTTGATGTGTTTAAAAGGTCTGCAAGGATAGGGGAGGTCAAAATTATGTTATGGCATGATGCCCTAGTTGGGAAAATAGGGGTTTTGAATGAAAAAGAGAGGTTTGAGGGAGTAAAAGTGGTTAAAGTCAAGGGGTAGCATAATTTGGTGGTCAATTAAGTTTGTGCAAGCAGAATGAAGAGTGTTGGAATAGGTTTTGAGGTTTGGGTTTGGGTTCAGGGGTTTGGTTTTCCAGTTTGGCCAATTTTTTTTGTAGGGGGGTTTAGTTCATTTTGGGTTTGTTGGTACAAAAAACATGTAAAAACAATATATATGTGTGTGTGTGTGTGTGTGTGCAGCCTAGAAGTATGAATTAGGATTAGAATATCACATAACATCATATAAACAACAAATCCACCATAAAATTGAATGTCATTTAAAACATGCATGATAAATATTCATCATTGAAACTTGAATTGTGGTAGCTTGATATACAAAGTCTATTGATGTTAGGGTTCAATTTGTATGATTTTGAAAAAAGAATCCAACTGAGTAGAGTTATCAACTTTCTTCATAAATCATAAGAATTTGTTTAGTACACTAGCCATTTGGATGTCTTCTTGTAGTCTCAAACATCGTTTTGTATCATTGTTACATTGGTCTTGAGAGTGGTAGCTTAATATAGCTCCATAATACAAAATCCGGTTTACCTGTGCAGTGTAACAATGACATAGATAGATTTTTCTTTCAAAGAACCAAAGGGTGACTGCACAATTGAAGTGTATAAACACATATCTTTTTGTAATATCAAGGATACTTTTTGAAACTTCCATGCATTGATAATCTAAAAGGAAAAGTCTTTTGCCTAATTTGTATGCAACCATGCTTTTGACATTATCAAAAAGAGCAAAACTTCTTGAATGATGCAAAGGCATGGCCAAGCATTTCTAACTCTTCGCATGAGAGTAGAGAGATGTTGAAGAGTACATCAAGTCAGTGAGAAAAAAATTGTAATGTGTTTTAGTTTGTAGTATTCCTCTATTTCTCTATAGATGTGTGATAAATTCTTAGTTCAATGATGCAGAACAATTTTTGAAAAAAGAAAGTTGTGTCACAATCCGCTTTCAATCTAGCAAGAAAAAATGAAAGCTCGGCCTCTTGGAATGAAAATGCTTGTTTGCAAAAAAAATGAATAAGAATGAGGTAGTTAAGGTGTTTGAAGTGATTTAGAAGTCACTTTTAGGGTTCCCTTGGGTGTGGATCAAAGTCAAACTCTATAAAACATTAAAAAAATATTCAAAAAAAAACTTTTTTGGATGCCTAGGCATGCAAGTTCTGTCTTGGTTTGCCTAGGTTCTATGTAGGTTTTGCTCGGGTTGTCTTAGGTCTACCTAGGCAAACCAAACCCAAAAATGAAGGACCCTGGTCCAACCCACAGGAAAACCGAACCAAGACCCGCACCACCTGAGCGAACTAGGACCAAACCCAGGGCTAAAATAGAAGAACCCAATAACATAGATAATGTGTCAAGAAGTTGACTACTTCATCTACTTTGAATATTATGTTTTGCAAGTGTTGTGAAGATTATGTATCATTTTCTTAATTGAGTTGTTCCAATCAAAGGATTAAATATATTGGAATCGTTTTATCAATCATTTCATGGAATACCAATTAAAAATGTGTTTTTTGCTTTTAGATAAAGTTGTTTACCATCAATCAATTAATTTATTCAAGACAAACCATGAAGAACAACAATGATCAATGCTAGGGCTAACCAATTAATAAGTACACACGTGAATAAGTCAAGCATGTACATGTGAATAAGGGAAGCACAAGTAGTCACAAACATGTAAGCCTTGAAGTATACACATGAATACATAGTATACACAAATTAATACAAAGTATATGCACGAATACAAGGTATACACATGAAAACATGTAAGTCTCAAAGTATACATTGGAACACACGTAAGTCACAAAGTATACACATAAGTTGTAAAGTATACACTTGAATACGTGCGTAACTCATATCTATTGAACCATGAATTTATAATGCAAATATGGACACCATTGATAAAAAAGATTTTTACTAACCAAATAGCCATGTAAACATACATCAATAGATGTCAATATAAGTATAAAATATAGGTACAAAATAGCCATATAGGCTTACGGGAATGCCATATAGGCATACAATGTCAAATATATCCAATACAAAATATGTACAAAAATGCCATGTAGGCATACAACAAAGGGCTCTGGAATCAAAATTCATTTCTCTCCATGCTCTATAAATGAATTATTTCTATTTATTTGTCGATCCGATGGAGTTAAGTCTGTCACTCATTTCTACTATGCTCAAGGAGTGCTCCTACTACTCCTCCTAGTACTGTTAAGTTCTTGGTGAAGTTTTAACTGTTACAATAAGAAGTGAAGACATTAATATATAGAAATTACATTATAAAAAATGATATATTTAACAAAATAATCACTTAAAGCCATCTCACGATCACTCTCCATGAGGGAAATATTCATACGTTGATGCTAAGGTGTGCTCAAGCCCTGTATAAACCATCCAAATAGAAATTAAACTACAAATCAATAATGGTTTGATTTTTCACTAGAACTAACATCTATAACAACGAATGTAAATTGAAATTTAGTAATTTTCCCCATACCTCCCCTGTCAGAGCCATTGAGGATTGTATAGCAGATGAAACACCGATATCCATTGCCCTCGTAACATCTGAAAATAAAACAATAAATTATTCAATCACAAAAAATTTACAATAGCAATCCACGTCATGACTTATAATGTATGAGATCTAATGAACAAAATTTTGAGTACTTATTAAACTATATATTTCTGATTATCATACTTACTATTTTCCCTATCCATATCTTGTTCAAAAGGATGTGTTTTTAGGCTTTTACCCATAGCAACAAGCCACTTAACCGTTTGATTAAATGCTTTCATAGACATGTACGATAAGTGTGGTGGCATAGAGAAGGTAGTGAATTGTTTGAAAAAATAACTAAAAAGAAATGGGGTCTCATGGTGATGGAATTCCATTACAAACAAATGCACGTCATGGCATTCCATCACCATAAGACCACATTTCTTTCAAGCATTTTTTCAAAAATTTCATTGTCTTCTCTATGATATTATTGCTTACTATTATGCTTTGATAGATATTTTTCCAAGCATCCATAGTTTGTTGGAAAGCACCTATTTTAGGCTTTTAGCCATAGTAGCAAGGAAGTGAGTAGTTTGATAAAATGTTTTAGTGCACATGTATGAAAAATGTGTTATCATAGAAAAGGTGGTGAGCAGTTTGAAGAAACTACTAATTGCCTTGTCTATGCTATTGCTTACTATTATGGTTTCATAGATTTTTTCCAAGCATCCATAGCTTTTCATGCAGGTGCGCCTTTGCAAGCACATGCCTCCATGTGAAGTAATTTCATCGCTGCTTATGTTGACTTTATAAAAAACTATATTGTAGTTGAAATTTTGTCATCTATCAACACCTAGTTATTAGTTATGGAATGTGAAGTCATGCTTTGATTTTGAATGATGTTCAATGCAACATAGCCAATGATATGAATATAAACTATACAAATCTATTAAGCACAATTCATTAGTTAAACTCTTTATTCTATTACTTGCATGTAGGTTTGAGTAAATTCACTTTCATTGGGAGGTGTTCCCTCGAAACCTCCAAACTAAATTAGTTAATCTTGCATTTCAAAATAAAAATTTAATAAATTAAATTCAATGAACATGCTAACTTTTACCTGAGTATCAATGCCATACACATCATGCAAAATTTTAGTCACCCTCTCCATCTTCGTAGCTGCATACAAATCTTGTGTAGCAGCCTCTTGAGTGTCGATGGGGTCATATGAACAAGTCACCCTGCAAGATTGACACACATGGGTTCGAAGTCCACCACTCAAAGACTCCCCTAGATGGCACTATAGAATAGGGCTAGTATGATGGATGACACTCTGGTTCAAAGTGTTGATCGCCTGCAATGTCTCTACGTCTGCACTCTCCTTCACGACGGCAAGCATAAAAACATGCTCACGAGGCATCCTAGTGAGAGCTCGTCTCCCTTGCTGCGTAGGATCCAGCTATGCACCAGGCCTATCCTGAGCTGACCCCCCACCTCTCCACTAGAAGACCCTCATATCAAAATAATTTGGGATTTTGTTCAATATGAACTCACTGCATAGTTTCCTAAGAAAATATTGGGGGACTTCACAATTGTTGCACATTTGGTCATCAAATACCATGTACCACCTATCATAAAAATGATTCCTAATCTCTTGGTGGTGGCACCAATGAATAGGAAACCTCTTCGCATTGAAGCTAAGATTTTGATTTGTGTGTGGGTCAGTGAATAATGAGCATAAATCACCTTTTGTAATTTTTAAATCCTTTACTTGTTTATATGATAGTTTATCCACATAATATGCCCTAGCCGCCTGCCTCCTATCTTGTCATCTAGTTATTTGTTTGCTAATTGAATCTACATTTTTAACATATCTTTCAATGAATTTGCTAGGGTCATTCTTTCTATGGTTGAACCATTTGGATTACTCAACCTCCTAATAAAATCCTCAATTTGTTTTTTGTTCTTAATTTCACTCATTAAATTTTGTTGAGTTCCAAGAGGGTGTTGAGTGATTGGTGGAGGAGGTTGTTGTTGAGGTTGATTTTCTTGTTGAGGATTTTTTTCTTGAGGATTTGGTTGCTCTTCTTGTTGAGGATTTTGAGGGTTTGCAGGTTCATTTGCATCTCCTAGAAATTCAAAAAAAAATATATCAAATATAAAGTAAAACTAACAAAATCAACCTAAAACTAAGAAATTGAAAACAAACAGCAAACAATACTTACCTCTCCCACCTCTTTGTTGTCATGGCACCATCCTTGCAAAGAAATAGCAACTATTGTTGAATATTTTTGCACAATACCTGCTCCTAGAACACGAGTGCAAAAGATGGGGGGTTTGGCCGCAGGGAGAACAAAAAAATAGTCAAAATTAAAATGAATGACTTTCACTTTTTCTTTTTCTTTTAACGTGAAATAACATGAGCATGTTATAATGCGCTCGCGCTATGAGTTTTCAAACTTTTTTTAAAAAGTGGCCACAAAATTGCTACCCAACTTCATGCACCTGCCCAGCCTATGGAGGAAAAGGCTAAGGAGATGCAAGATAATGCTAGGTACCTCGATTTCTATGTTACTCAATTCTAAGAATTACAACATAAAGTGGATAAGATGGGAAAGTCTTTCAATAAGTTAACGGTAGTCACTTTACGGAATTATGTGAAAGGCTATCTTCGATATGGTGAATAGTGCAACTAAGGCTAGGAAAGGCCATCAAAAGATGAAAGCCTCTCAGATCAATGAGGAGCAACTAGACAAAGTAACATCCATATCCATGGAACAGTACAGCGAGGCGATGGAATAGTTGGAGCAAGAATGGAACCTAATCTACTATTTGAGAGTAATTTGGGTCTTTTGGGTCTATATTTTTTGGTTTCTAAACTATGTTCTTACTAGGTCTGTGTTCCCCTTAATCTATTAGGCTTGATTCTATCTTTTGAGTTGTTTTTTGTTGGTTCGTAGTTTCTACTATTTTGTGTTGTTAGGTGCCAGTCCTGCTACGAGGTGTTGGTTGGTTTTATGCCCCTGATATTTTGTTGTGTTTGTGTAGCTGACCTGTAGGCCTTGTTCCACTTTTTGGTTGGGTTCAAGGGCCCTTTCCCCTACTTATGTTACCAAAAACATAATAATTTTAAAAAATTAATAATGAATAATAAAAAATTTAAATTAATAAATGATTAATTTTTTAAAAAAAAATTATTAGTAATTAAATATTAATAAAATATCTATCTAAAAAATATAATTAATATATTACAAACAATATTAACATTAATTAAAAGATAAACTCAATTAACAAATAAAAAAATCATAATATTATCAAATTAACCATAAATATAGTTAAATCATTAAATAAGTTAAAAAAAATTAAAATTAAAATTGATACTTCATATAAATATTAAAAATAAAAATAAACTATGTTAAAATTGTTAAAACTAGAATTTTAAATTTTACACTATAAATTACAAGTAACACCAAACTTAAAAAGTTAAAAATAAAATGAAACATATTCAAAAGGTAAAAAATCATTTCATAATCTTTAATTTTTTTAATATTGAAAAAATAATTATATTTATTAAAACTATTATATATATAAAATAATTATTAAAATAAATTTAAATTTAAATTTAAAAGATTTGAACATATAATTTATTATTTATATATTATATTTATTATAAGAAATCTAAAAATCTAAGTTTGATTTTTTTTATAAATAAAAAATAAAAAATGCATTCTTATCCTACCTTTCCCTACTTTAAATTAAGATTGGATAAGAGTGTAGTTGTTTTTTCTTTAATTATATATTATATTTTTTAATATTTTAGAAAATTTGATGGTTGAGATAATTTATATCGTCTTGCATCCTTCTCTATAACTTTTGACCATTGATTTTCAAAAGCAGGTCATCCACTTCATATAAGGAACGTTTTCAACATAATTAATGTAATTCTATATTTTTAATTACTAATAAATATATTATGGGTATTATATCTACTTTCTATTTATATTAATTATAAATGGTTCAACTTGATAATATTGGTAAATTTATTTATTTTATTGCTAATTCATAACTCTTGATATAGAGAAAAAAAATCCATGAAATCTCATGTGAAAACATGTAGAGGATCAAGATATAAATGATGACTTTACTAGGGTGATAAGAGACAAAATCACTACTTAAAAAACTATTTTGTTTTGAGATCAAATATCTAAATGCTCTTACATTATTTTTTAAATTATAATTATTTTTACCGAAACAAAGGATGGACATCTAACTTATAGTATAAATCATAATTTTACCTTCATTATAAAGCATTTGAAACTCTTTAGTTTGTGGTGTGATTTTAATTATTTTATTTTTAAATATTTTATTTTTTAAATTAATATTTTAACTAAATTAGAACAATTGATATACTTAATCAAGGGGTAAATAATGGTATATAAATAAATATAATTTATTTTTTTATATGTTAGATTATAATATTATGAGGAAGCATATATCTAAATTAGAAGTTATCATTTGTTTAAACTATCACAAGTAAATGGTCCAAACCATCAATATTATTCAAGGGTCAAATAAAGATCAATCATACTAAAAATTTAAACTTTGATAAATGATATAATAAAAAATGGATCATTCTTCTCACTATTTAAATACAACTAATTTTCTATAAAATAGACATAAATTATTCGAGGGTCTAAAAGATAAACTAGGCCTATTTGAAAAGATAAATACAACTCCCAACCATATAAAATTGGAGTCGAGATACTTTTTTGAACGGTCTCTTTATGACAAAAGAGAAAAACATGATTACATACAAATGAGGTTTATTTTCCTTTCAAAGAGCATTGAGTGCCACTTCATCATGCAATAAATCCCTATGCTCATCAATCTATTTTTGTTACTTAATGCATGATGGGCTTCGAGGATAATTTTTCTTTTAACAAATAAATTTTCCTCTCCATCTCTATCTCTATATCCTTACCCCTCTCCCTCTCAGTCCTCCCCTCTATCTCTTCCTCTTTCTATCCCTACCTCTCCCTCTCTCACTATTGCAAACATAAAATGAACCTATTTGTAATGGAGCCAGATTATCTTCTTGATCGAAAAAAAAAAAGCATTTATGTTTGGATACTTGTAAGTGGATGCATAGTTGATTTGAAGCTATCACTTCTCTATTGATACCATTGTTGGAGCATATTATGGTGCCCCTTGGTAGCCACATTCACTAGGAAATATGTATACAAAAGATGTGAAAGATTTGCTTCATCTCCATCTTCATCTCCATGTTTATCTCTATCGTCCTCTCCATGTCTCTCCCCTATATCTACCTCATTAACTCTCCTTGCATCTCTCTTCTCTCTCACCCCTCTATATTTCCCACTATATCTATCTCTCTATCTCTTCCCCTATTTCTCTCTCACTTTCTTCATCTCTATTTTTCTATATCTACTTCTCTTTGTTTTTCTCTTTTTGTCTATGTTTTCTTCTCTCCTCTCTCAGTATCTCCTTAAATGTCTATAGATATCACTATATCTCACCATCTATATCTCTCTCTATCTCTCCCTCTCCCTCTTCCTCTATATGTCTATCGCCCGGTCCCTCTCTTCCTTTATATATCTATCTCTTTCTCTCTATCTCCCTATCTCTCTATCTTTTACCTCTCCCTCTAGGTATATCTCCATGATCTCTCTATCTATTTGTCTCCCTTTTCCTCTCTTTCTCTATCTTCATCTCTACCTCTATCTTCCTCTCTCCCCCTCTATCTCTATAAATTTCTTTAAATATATCGATCTATATCTCTCCATCTCTCTCCCTCTCCCTCTCCCTCTCCCACTTCCTATACCTCTATATCTATATCTCTTTCCCTTTGTATTTCTATATCTCCATATTTCTTCTTCCATCTCTCCATCTATCTCTATCTCATTATCTCTATGTCTCTCTCTACACCTATAGTTCTCCCTCTTTAATATCAATTCCTATCTCTATATTTATCTTTCTATCTATCCCTCTCTTATTATCTCCCTCTCTATATATTTATCTTTTTCTTTATATCTCCCTCTCTTCCATATCCCTCTCCTTCTCCATCTCCATCTCTATCTCTATCTTCCTCTCTATATCTCCTTTCCCCTCTCTCTCTCCCAATCTCTCCCACTCTATCTCCCCCTATATCTATCATTATTTCTCCCTCTCTCCCTATTGCAAATATAACATTAGCATATTGGTCATGGAGTCTAATTATCTTCTCAATCCATAGGTTTTGTTTCAATTGTGTTTGGATCCTTGTAAGTGGATGCATAGTTGATTTGAGGCTACCACTTCTCCATTGAGACCTTTGTTTCACAAACATCAATTGATGAATTTCCTACCAATTGACCTCGTGTACTTCACAAATATATGCAAATAAAAAAAAAATTCTTCTTAATTGACCTTCCACACCTCTTCGGCATACCCATTGCACAACAACATGTGATTGCTAATTTTATTTTTAAAAATACTTTTAAACACTCTAGAGGGAGTTTTAGGAGGAAAAAGGAAATTCAAATTGATGGCCCAAAAGGAATTTATAGAGGGAGGGTGAATTGATCAAATGCATCATCCATTGTTCCTTGTTTTCATCTATTTGCTCAAAGATGAAATCCTTTTGGTGTAGGGAATCTGAAGACAAAAAACCTCTTGGCTTCCATTTTAGATTGGAACAAAAAAAACCCTTTTGTCCATTTGAGAGGAGTGGATTACCATTATTCTAAAATATTTAAGTTCATTCCATGTTTTAGGAGTATTTGAAGATTTCCAAATCATGTGAAGTATTGCAATTTAAGTTTCAATTTTGCTTGAGGTTTTCAATATATTCATATACCATTTTTTGAGGTTCGTAGCAAATCCTTATCGATATTGGAGGTATTATTTGGCCATATAGAGTCAACAAGGGTTTCATACATCTTCTATTCCATTTGTTGAGGTTTACAGAAAATCCTTATCGATATTGGAGGTATTATTTGGCCATACAGAGTTAACAAGAATGTCATACATCTTCTATGTCCAAATGTTCCTTCCTCTTTTTCCATCGCAACATTTCATCATAAACATTATAGATCTATGTCATACATCTATTATCATTGTTGGGTTCAAGCTATTGAACTTTATCTTGGCAAAGGATATGCATCCCTCAAAATAGCATGGCATGTGCACTCCTACATCCATGGACATGGTTCGCCTATGCAACCCAAACCTACCACTACACCTGCAGCTAACGGTAACAACGTCTCAGTGTTGTAGATTGACTAGTACTTTCAAGGTTTATAGCCCCACCAACATTCAATTCAACCACTGCACTACCAACCTCCACCAAGTTGTTCATTTAATGCTTATTTGTAGCCTCTTTCCTATCACCAAGGGAAAGCAATATTAATGTTCACTTACAGTCTGTATGGGTATTAATGGGAGGTGGAAAATTTAATCATCAACCATTGTCAAAATTTCCACCTAAATTGAACTTGTTGCCCTGCCTAAATTCCCCACTATTTTAGTAGAAAAGGAGTTTGTTGCACTTTGTGTTTGGGTTCTCCCTAGACGTTTCATTTCTTCTTCCTCAAATAGCTAGATATTTCATATTTTTGGAGATTCGTACACAGTTCATTCATACCATAGCTAAGGAGCAACTAGTTTGAGCTGCTTTCATTTCTACCATAAACGAACATTGCAACACTAGGTTCCTTTCAATATTGCCTTTTGTATCTTTTCTTTTTCTGACAATTCCAAATAGAGTAGTATCTATGAATGAATTTTGGTAGTATTTGAATATAAAAAAACTTAACATATTTCCCTTTGTATCCACAGCAAAAATTACTACTCAAACACTTTGTTTGGAGTAAATGCAAAGGTGACATTTTTTACCACCTGTATAATGGGGATACATATTCCTTATAAGAAATAAATTAATTAATTAGTTTGTACAAATCTGTTGACTTCTTTAGTTATATAAAACAAAAGAATGAAATTAAAATTAGTTATTTTTACTAATATATTTAGGTAGTTGATATTAGGCAGTTAAATTATTGAGTTCTTATTAATTATTTGTATATATTTATCAAACTAAAATTTAATATTTATAAAAAAAAAAAAATCCATATTTAAATTGACAAGTGTATTTGTATTCTTTAAATATAATATATTTATGTCAATAATGTGTTGTGTCAATGGAATTTAATTCATCGTATAAAATAATATTATGTTTGGTTCGGATCATTGATGCCATTGTTAAGGGTACAAGTAGGTTTATTATTAAGACACCGTGCTAATGTAAATTATGTTGTGGGAACAAATTGTGTAGTTTAAATCATGGATATATATATATATAGAAGGGGAGTAATGATATTCTTGTGATATATTGTCTTTTAAATCACAAGTACAAATATTTAATATACACCTAGGTCAATGATTAAATGGATAATGGTCATAAAAATAACACCATATTTGGTAGTTTTTGAGTTTAATTGATGTACACATATTTCAATGGTCATATTAGAAAGTGGTAAAATGAGACTTGATGTTGGAATCATCTATTTTTTAAAAACCTTAATAATCCTCCTATCACCTCTTTTGTATATAGAAGTGTACATAATGATCCTATTTTAAAAACATAAAGCATGTGTGAGTATTCAATTTGGTGTACATTTAAAAGGAGTCATGATAATAAATTTTGAATCATGATTTTAAGTATTGCAATGATTGAGATGCGGATGAGTGATGTCATTTACATTTATATATATTAAAGTCATAAATATACAAGAAAATGTCATATTAAATTCATCCAAATATTATCCTCATTAAAGATATGTTTTAGGCATGAGGTATAATAGTATGTCTCACTAATCAATTTATAAATTTATGGGAACACAAGAAAAAAATGATTAAGTTCATTTTAGATAATATTTTTTACCACTATATATATTTGTCATTTAAAATATCTATGTAGTACCATAGTCCCCCAAGCTACATAGAATGTTTAACCAACACACATTTAGATGTCAAATATATTGTTTAGTCTCATACATCAATTTTACTAATCAAACTTTATCATTTCACACCATATTTTTGAAGGTCAAATGAAGTCAATACATTAAAAAAATAAAAAATTACATATAGGTAGCACTCGTCATCTTTCTGAAACATATTATTTTTTCCTATCTCATTATGTTTTTATGTGTCCTTTTGTAAAATTGCCACAAAGTTGAGGTCCTAGTTAATTTTGACAACCCATTTTCAAGTAAGAATCCTTTGTAGTTCTGAATACAAATAAACAATTTCCCAACTATGAATATAATTAAGATAATATATTCTTGAACATTAAGACACTAAGATGCCTATATGAAAAAAATACTATAATTTGGGGCCATATTTTGTATCTCTATATTTTACCCCCACTTTAACATGTATGTGAGATATAGTGAATCATGTATGCTAAAGTGAAATATTTTTTTTTAATTTGTTAGGGGGTGCTGTCACAATAGTAGTTTACAATTCCTGAGAGGAACGAATTTTAGCTGAAATCACATATTTTTAGAAAATATAATGATTTAAGCCTTAAAATTCCATTTTAAAGAATCAATTGAAGAGGGTTTGATCAAATCACCTTAGATCAAACCCCCTTGGATAGAACCTCGCTAGTTTTAAACCATACCTATAAATGCGTCTCCTTTACACCTATCAAAATCTGATAAAAAATCACTTTTGATTTAGCTTTTGGGGGATCAAATGAATTCATTTAAAATTTATTTCAAATGATTATGGTATTCCTCAGAACAAGCTATCCAATGAATATAATTTTAATATGTTTTGGTTTTGTTATGTATTTGTTTTTAAAGTTTTATTAAACATAGGTTTTCATCGAAAATGAATTTCTTTGTTCTTCACATGTGGAAAAATAGAAGATTATCAAAAAATTGAAAAATGAGTGCACCAGATATTGAAGTCCTTGATCCAACAAAAAAATTAAATTAAATTTTGACATATACAAAAAAGTTACGCGTTATACGGTCCGCTATGCTGGTGTAATTTGTTTGACTTTGAAACTTGATTAAGGAAAAAATATTTAATAAAAACTATCTAACCAAGTGGAAGCACTATATATCAGAGTTACAAATCTAAATTTGAAAGAATTATAATTTTATCCTTCATGGAGAAAAAGTTATGCATTATACGGTGTGCGTCACTTTTTAAAAATGTTGTTTTCTGAAAAAAATTAATTTTCGTGGGAGATGGAAAAAGAAGTGAAATTTGATTCCAAAAAATTTGAAAAAATAATTTTTAGAATCTACAAAAAAAAATTTATGAGACTCTAGTTTGCACCATCTTCAAATTCCTCACAGTTTAGCCGCTATAGGTGTCTGAATGTGAAGATTTAGTTAAAAATAATAATTTCAGTGTCCAGTTTGGCCAAAAATTGTAAACCACTATTATGGGATCACCCTAGGCCTAAATTAAAGGATGTGTAATAATGTTCTTGATGTTTGATATGAAAGGATCTAGTGAACAAACATTAAAAGTAAGGTATTGGCCCATTTACAAACTTGAAATATAAGCTAAAAAACTTTATTTCACCCCTAATGAATGTGTAAAATCATCTAGGACCAAAGAGAATCTTCTTGCATCCCAATTAATCTATAAAAGAGGTTAAAGTAGTACTTTGATTCATTGGAGGATTATAAAATACTAAAGAGAGGAAATGTCCTTTTTCACTAATTTTAAGGAGATGAACAAAAATTAGATGGAAACCCTTATTTCACCTCTAGTCAAGTACTTTCCTAAGTAATTAAAAAAGGTAGTTTAGGGAAATTACCACTACCACTCAATCTAGCTTTCCCCTCACGAGATTTTTAGGATGAAATAATGAATTGTTTGAGTTTTCATGACTATTATTGTACTTTTTTTTTTATGTTCTATATTTCATTACCTTTTATTAAAACTCATTTGATCCAAGTAATTATAAGTAGAAATAATTTTGTGATCTTAAATTATAAAATTATAATGATTTGCAAATTAGTTTTGGAATTAGAGCAATTTGATCTTAGTGGGTTTGTGAAAGTTTGTCTATAATAGTAACTATGAGAGCACAAAAGGATAACATAAAAAATTGAATGCACAATTAATTGTATTATAAATCTATATGAATGGAATAATAAAAAACTAACAATGGTTTATCTAATAAAAAGAGATTATATCAAGACAAAAAGAGCTCATATCAAGGAAAGAAGTTAAAATGGTACAAGAACAATCTTATGTTGGTAAAACATCTTAAAAATAAACTTGGTATTAAGGAAGATGGGGGTGAGAAAAAATGCATAGTATTTATTGAACAAACCATTCAAAAATAAGAAGGAAAAAATAAAAATTTCATTCAATGTAGGAACTAAAGTAGAAATAGATACTTTTGATTAACAAATTAATCTTAAACCATTATTCATGGATTGAACAAATATAAGTCTATTTTAATGTGCATAAAGTAAATGTGGCATAAAAATATTCATTTGCATTCCACAAAATAAATGGGTATCATGTTGTATGGTAGGGGAATTTTATTGTAAATTGTGGAAAGATGAATAATATCATAGTAAGTAGTTACAATTAATTCATAGAAATATTTATCCTACTAGATTTAAAATTGATTAAAAAAAGAAGAGAGGATATATTACAAGAAACAAAATGGTGAAAGTACGAAGGATTACACCAAATGGAATTTAAGAGGAAATCTATGCAAAATGGCATGGAATCGGATGAGCAAGACATGTTGACAAAGTATCTTGGAGGTCTCCATTATAACATCTTGAGGATGGTTATCAACAATCCCAATGAATTGGATGAGACATGAGATAAAGAATTTATGTAGAGGAGGAGAAAAATATATATGATGATGAGTCCTCTAATGTAAAGGCAAAAAATAAAAAATAATTAGAAAGTTAAGAAATCAAATACTCTTGTACAAAATAGAGAAGGAAAAGGCACAAATAATCATTTTATCCATTACAAAAATAGATGGGCATGCTTATTTAAAGTTTTGGAAAATTCATCATAAACTACATACTAAAAATAAATTTAAGAAAAAAAGTGAAGATTCAAATAAATCTATGCTAATAATCCAAGAAGAGGGAATTTAAATATAGAATAGTTTATATGTATACCATAGGTTTGTATGTGTAGCCACTAACACTAAAGAAAAGAGAAAAGTGAAGAAATAAACATAATTTTCATTATAAAATTACAAGTAAATAAGTCTAAGTGTTTATATTTATTTTTTCCAAGTTAAAATTCAACCTTGCATTGAAAAAAGTTAGTTTTTTTAGATTGGGGTTTCCTATTTTATTCATAATTTTTATTATTTTTTGGTCTATAGGTTCATGACTAACACACATGGATCTTTGGGTCCCTCTCAAATATCTTTTAAATAAGTAGCCCTTGGTCATTGTGCTAATGATTCCCTACATGAGGTTAATGTAGTAAGCATTATTATTGGTTTGGCTAAAATTAAATACATTTATTGGAAAAATAAATTACCTCCCTTAGAGCACAAAGATTCTCATGTTTGTTTATATTATTGGCTTATGTTTGTTTATATTATATTATTGGAAAATTGTTTTGCATGACTTTATCCCAATGATTCATACTCTTTTGTAATAGGTCATTGAACTTCATTCATATATTATTTTAAAGCTCAAAGGAAAGTGTGAACATTAATGTAAAGATAAGTATACCATAGAATGATTAGAAAAAAATAATATAGTTGTTTTAACATATTTGAACAAGATAGAGGTTCACTAACCATTTTATATTATTTAGAATGGACAAGCCAAAAAAATGGGAATCACTCATTCATCTAGATGTTTAAGACATTCCCAATTAGGGAAATCATTTCTCTAGTGTTGACCTTGAATGAACACCTATTGGAGATGAAAATGGTGAGATGGACATATGTGTTGCAATCCCTTGATGCAAGAAGGGTTTCACATCTGAAAACAATTCACAACTCCACACATACAACTACAAGTAATACTCTGTTGGAAAACATGGATATCATTCTAGTAAAGATTGAAACCAATACTACTCACATTTATTGAAGACAATCAAACTAAACTATATACACATTTGCCCAAATTCCTCTGTTATTAGTGCAAAAACTCTCTATATATAAATCACCTCTCCACTCATAGAATAAGTGGAAAACAGTGTTATTATTCATCAATGCAAATGATTACAAAATTCTACAAAATCAATTTGAGTCTTCCATGCTCCATCTACAAACATAATCTTAGTCTTATTTCTTTTCCCGAAATCCCCTCTCTCATTCTACTTACACAGCTCTATTCAGCTGCCCCACTACACTAGTCTCATCTGCTTTCTTGTTTTAAAGCTCTTTTGTTATATGGTGCAGCCCCTTGACACCCACCTTCACTTTCTCCTTAAACCTTCCTTCTTATTTTGGTTGTTCATAGCTTTCTCAAGGCCAACTCTTCCCATTCCTTTTTTAATTGGTGATGAAGATTTTCAAAGATGTGCCTTTTCATTTTCACAACCTCTCTTCTCTCACACTGCCTCTCTCCATGTTGATCCACATTCTCTTGCTACGCGCCTCGTATTTTAGCTTTTGAAAGGTCTTTTTCTTGATAAATGAAGCGCCCTTGCCTAATTTCTTTAGGCCCCTTATCAGTTTGTATTTTAGCTAACTCTAATGTAGCCCCTTGTTCATTGGTTTGTCCCTCTATCTGACACGTATTAATGAATTTATTTATATCTGTTGCTTGGCATATTGTTCCTGATTCAATAGAGCACAATGTTTTTGCATCATCCCTCTTGAAATACTTCCTCTTTGTCAAAGGAGAAGGTTTATTGGATAGTACATAGACAACATTTGTACACAAATTACATAGAGAGCCCAACTTGATACAGCCTAACGACCACACAACCATGATGTACTCAAGGTTTGCTTAGATTTAATAAAATAATTATGCATGTAAGAAATTATATTTCTAGTTATTCTATCAATTATATATATATATATATATTGTACATGTGTAAACAAATATTGGTGTGCTTTTGGCCCCAATGATAATAGAAATAAACCTAAAACCAAGAAAATGAAATGAAGGTTTTTCCAAAAAAGGGGTTACCAAACCCACTTTCTTGTTAAGGTTATGTATGGTAGACCAAATGTTGCAATTATTACATATAATGATTTCAGTCGTGATGCTAATGGTGATGGAAAAGATGACCCTTCTAGTGATCCAAGGAGCAGTGTTGCACAAAGGTTGTCAAATGAATGTAAATCATATATAATGAATCCTTATTGCTAATGGGCGCGGGGATTGACACAATATGCGAATAAAATTATTTAAACCATGGTTTGACTCAGTTGATGAATAAGAGGGACACATGTTTGTTGAGGAAAGATGTTTTGAATGCATAGAAAAGAGTACGCTCACTTCGATCCCAAAAGAATGAAGATGATGCAAAAAGTGTAAGCATGTGGCATGTAGAGGAAAAAGATAAAAAAATTACTATAAAAGACCAAATAATGTGGAAAATATTCCATTTATCATAGGAATTCAAACACCATGGATGCAGGGCGGGGGCCCTAGCTCGGTTGGCTAAGTAATTATGTTGCGGCTCTGCTGGTCACGAGTTCTAGTCTCCCCCGTCCCGTGGTACCGGAGGGCGTGTCACGCCAGCGCCGCCGGTCACGTTAAAAAGTTTACCAGGCACACTGCAGTTTATAGGGGGTCGTGCTACCCGATTCCTGCAGTCTAAAAAAAAAAACACCATGGATGCGAAAAATGATAGTGAAACATTCATATAACTCAATTATTGCAATGGATTCCACATTCTCAACAAATAAATATGGTGTAAGTAAAACAATGTTAATTGTATTTATGGATCTTGATGAAATCATTAATTTACTCTACTAAACATATAATAATTTAACAATGGTTTATTCATATGTAGTACCAATTATATACATTATTTGTATTTGATGAACTAGAGGCTCGTATACCTGTTGCATGGGCTATATCCTCAAGAAATAGTCAAAGATATAAATGAATGGTTGATAGGAGTTTGTAAAAGAGGGAAACAATGTAAAGAAGATTAGAATGTCAATGTATTAATGATAGATGATGCTAGTGTTGATATTGAAGCAATCAGGTTTTTATTGGTCTTAATCTTATATTTAATTTTTTTTAGAACGCTACTTATGAGATTTTAAGAGTAACAATTTTTTTTAGAATGCACTACTTATGAGATTTTATAATGTGGCATGTAGATTATCCTTTGATTGTCAAGTAATTTTATGTATTTGGCATGTACGTAGGGCATGGTTCAAGAATGTATATAGGTAAGTCAATCTTTAATTAAAATATGTGGAGTAACCTAATATTACATGTTTGAACCTCATAGTTTGATATTATGTTTTATAATCCAAGTATGTCAATAATAAGGATGTTGGAACAAATATGTTTGATAGATTAGGTGAGATAATGTATGCAATTGGTGATAATGAAAACATCACTACTCATTTGATAAAAATTTTCATAAAGAAATTCAAAAAGGAGAAGAAATTTATTGATTGCTTTCAAAAAAATTGGTGTCATGATGAGACTCATATTGGTAAGCTTATTAAATTATTCATTATGGTTTTTATTTATTTACATTGTTTAACTTGTTTTTATTTATATTAAGATAAAGTTTATGATTGTTTGTATAGCGATGTGGGAAAAAAACTATAGAATTTTCCCTCATGCAAATGAAGAAACTAATGCTTCCATAGAGTCGTACCACTTCCACATCAAAAGTCACTATTTAAGTGATCATTCAAAAAGATGCACGAGAAGAATGGATTGGCTTATCCATCAACTTTTGCATAAGGTAGTCATTCTATAAAAATAAAAGATATTTGCAATTATTAGGGTTTTTAACTAACTTAAATAAAAAAGATATTATACAATTACATTAGAGAGGTAAAAAAAATACCAAATATTATTCATATAATCTAATACATACCAAATAAGAAGACAAACAATTCCAACAAAGTCGTATCTTGTTAGAAAATTTGGACCATATTTACATGTGTGTGATTGTCAGTGGGAAAAGAATGGAAACACATGCAAACATGTGTTAAAGATTTTAGATTTTCTAAAGAGAAACAAAAATAATAAGCAAGATCAAGTTGTTGGTAAGGATTATTTAAGATTTAAGTTTAATATTTATATGTTAAATGATTATTATATTTTTCCTTAAAACTAACTAAATTGATCTCATTAAATTATAGATGGTGTTACTCCATTTCTTGACGATGATGACAATGTCAAAGGGAGTTTTAGTCATGAAAAATAATACCATTGATAATGTCAATATGGTCTTTACAATTAAATATTAGTTTCTTTTTTATAGTTCTCAAAATTAATTAAAACTTAATCCAATTATAGATGGTTGTAATCAAATAGAAGATTAAGATGTGTTTGGGGTTATCATTGGTGAAAAGCAAAAAAATAGGTAAATTTCAATGTATATATTTTATAATGAAATATTAAGATATTTTTACATATTTTTAGATTTAATCATTTATATTTTTATTACAAATGGTTGAAAACCATATGATACTTCAAATGATAACTTTGAAAATTTTATTGATTTTTTAAATCATCTGCTCCAAAATTTACCAACTAGCGAAGATGAAAAAAAAAAAAATAGTTAATGTATTGAGAGATTAAAAAAAGATATATATACATCTCTTCCTTCCTCTTCCAAATTTACATCAATCCTTGGCTCAAAGAACATGTCTATGAGACGAATATCACTATGGTTCAATCCAAGAAAAATGTGTAAATTTCATTCAATTCATCAAAGAGATAATGTCATCTTTGAAGACTTGAATGAAACAGTTGATTATGGAAATTTTTGATTCCCCTCTATAAGATGTAGAAAAAAAAACAAAAAAAATCATTAATTGCTCAAGCATTGCAATAGAAGAAAAAAGAGGTATTATCATGCAACACAGTGAATACATTTATTCATAAGCATTTTAGTAATTTGCATAATAGTTCTTGTTTCTATTTCATATGTTAAATATATGTCATTGTAAGTTTGGATGATCAAAAAAGTACTCAACGACATCAATTACCTTTCTCTATTGATCTAAACCAAACAATAACAAATGAAATACAATTTATAGATGGTAAATTTTTAACTATCAAATATATTTATTAATTTTATACTCAATAAATTTACTATTGTTTATATTAATTACATAATGCAATTTTACACTTGAAAACTTTATCTATATTGATGTGTTAAATGTGCATGTCATTGCAAATTCAGAGGATGAACAAAACAATAGAAAATATATGTTACCTTTTTCTATTGATCTTAACCAAGCAACAATAATAGATACAATGCAAAGTGGAGATGGTATAGAATTATATAACACACTTCAATCAATTTTATGTCTTTAATTTGTAAATTAATTTTGTCTAAATTGATGTGTTAAATGTGCATGTTATTGTGGTTTTAGATGATCAACAAAATACCTAACAACATATGTTACCATTTTCTATTGATTTTAACCAAGCAACTTCAACAATGGTTGTAATGCAAAGTAGAGATGGTAACAATATGATAATTTGAAATTTCTAAATTATAGTAGATAAGTTTTCATTTGGTGGCCTAATTTATTTACTATTGAGCTAATTAAAATATGGTATTGATTTGTTATTATGTAGTCAACTTTGCATCCATCAGGTGGCATGAAGAGGCTAGATTTTGATGATCCACCACAAGTTTAGGACTCGCCTAAGACATAGGATTAATTGAACTATTAGAATTTAATGTGTAGTTATTCAACACCCACATTGCATATAGATCTTGAGATGGCATATACAACATTTTGTAAAAAATATTTTGAGTTGTTATAAATGTCAATTTTGTATGTGTAGAGAATTATTCTACACTTTTATATATAAAAATTGAGATACAATATAATTTTTCCTTATGTGCATGTTTTCCAACTTTCAACATCTAAATTTGAATGTATATTCATTTTAGAATGGTTGAATTATAAATATGTTATAGATTTTTTTTTTGCAATCTACTTTCCATAATGACTAAAAATCAATATACAATATAATTTTTTTGTATGTGTATGTTTTCTAGCTTTAAACATTTAAATTTGAATGTACATTCACTTTAGAATAGTTGAATAATAAATAATATGTTATTTATTTCTTGCAATCTTACTTTTCATGATGGTAGTCATAGTTATATATGTGATTGTTTTACACTAACATGTGACCATTTCTCTATCAAAATACCATTATGTTGTTTAGGATTTGTTATTTTAAGCATCTTTTCATCATTTCATAATCATTTTATTTGCTTTAGGTTGTTTAGGATTGGTTATTCTAAGCATCATTTCATTTGCATAAAGTTGTTTAAAATTTATTTATTTTAAACATCTTCTCAATGTGAATTGCATTAAATATTTGGTGGCACTCCCTAGATAAGTATAGAATAAATTTTGGTGGAATATCAAATACCACTAAATCTTAGAGCAAAAGGAGAAAAAATGGTTGATTGCATACTAACACTAGATAAAAAAAGATGGGAAAGAGAGGGGAAGGAAGCACAAGGATCCAGGAACAAATTAGAAAAAGGAAAATAAATAACCATAAAAAATGAGAAAAAACATAAACAAATCATAAAAAATGCAACTAAATATAATAGTGTATGAACAAAAATATATAGCCACTTAAATAGCAACAACTTAAGATACAGTTGGGAAATCGAACAAATCATTGTGCTGAGGTGGAGGCTGTGTTTATAAGTGTTAAATATGTTGTGGACAAAGGCTACTCCAAAATATGGGTCGAAGGTGATTCTTTAAACATCATCAATTATCTGCGTGTCACTCACCAACCTACTTGGAACATGGATCAACTTATCAAAGATACTATAATCATGTTACAATCTTGTGAAGAGATCTGTGTCTCTCACATTTACCGAGAAGGAAACTCATTGGAAGATTTTTTGCCAATGAGTATGTCAATTTAAATAAGTTTTGTGCGTGGGAGGAGGGCTCAATCCTTCATGGGAAAGTTAGGAGCTTATTGAGAAATGATGGCATGGGATGAGTTGTTGTGGTGGCAACATTTAATTTCTAGTACCATCCCCCGACTTGCATGCTTTGTGGGTTTCATTTGGATTTCTGGCATTTAGTTGAGTAATTTTTGCAAGGGTTTTTTTCCTTTGGTGTTGGAAGAAATGGGTGGCAACAAGAGCATAATCGAGTCACACTCTTGTGCAGGCCTCAGGAAGAAAAAGAAGCTATGGAATATCCTTTGTCATGGGAATTTCGTTCCTTTTTTAGAAAGGCTACATGGGCATGATCCTAATGTATCGGCGGAATTTGTGTCATGTTGGCATAATTGCAAGCTTCAGATAAAGCATTTGGAAGTGGAGGTGAATGAGGAGCTAGTTGCTATTGTAACTGGGATGTTGATGGTTAGTCATAAGTTTTACAAGGACAAGAAGAGCAATGAAGAAGCAATGGCCCAATTCTTCAAAGATGACAAGCGAAAGAAATTGGTTAAAATGGAAAGCTAGGGTTATGAGCCCAAATCCCTGAAGAAGATTTGGGCAAATGTTGCTAAGGTGTTAATGCACCGACTCTGGAAGGCGGGTTTACTACTATCCTCGGTCACCACTTCACACTTCTAAACCATTTCAGGCATAGTTTGTTCATCTCTTTTCTTTTTTTTTTGTTATCATCCATGGAGGTTTTTGTTTACACTCATTTAAAGAATAGGAGGGGGGCCATCCTCCATGACGGTCTCGTTCTTTTAATTATGGAGCATGTTAAAGCTCTTCTCCCAACCCCTGCTATTAAGGATAAGGAGAAGATTATGAGTGATGTTTCTAGTTCATCTGGCCTGGATACCAGCATTGTAGATGAAGAGGAATGGAATGAAGAGGAAGATGTTTCCTCGTCCCCTGCAACTACTTCCTCGAAAAAGAGGAAGATGGGTAGCATTAAAAGTAACCAAGCAGCTAAGTGCCTTGTTCTTTCTGACAGCAAGGACACGAAGGTGGGCTCAGATGAGCCCCCCCTCCTAGGAAGGTGGAGTTGGTTGTTGGCCAAGGGAAAAGCTGAAAGTGGAGGTAATGAGGAGGGTTTCCAAGAAAATGCTCTAGGTATGGAGGACAAGGATAAGCCAAGGAGGTCATCCAAGTGCATTGCCAAGTTGAAAACTAGGCCTCGAAAGGCCCAACAAAGGACCCGAAAATGATATGTGAGGAGAAGGCTTATGGCGAAAAGGCAGTGGAAATTGATGATTCCTCGATTCAGGACTTGCCCAATGTGGAGCTAGGAGAAGAAGAAGAATAATAAGGGACAAAATGGGGAGGATACTGAGAAGAAGAGTGCTAAGTCAAAGCCTCTAAAGCTAAATCCCCTTTCTGAGGACTTTTCTTATCTCGATGATGATTCTACCTCAATGTTTGAGTTGTTGGAAATGGCTAGGGTTGGAGCCACTAGAACTTTTAAGTTGGTTAAATGGACTCTTTAGGAGTTTAATAAGGTTAGCATTAAAATAAGGGGTTTGAAGAACTTAAAGAATATTCTAAAAGGATCAGTGTCAGACATTATGATCGACAGAATCATGGACTTTGAGGGTTCTTTCCATGATTTCAAATCTTTGTGTGAAGAGCGATTGGCTGGTTTAAAAGCCAAGGTATTGGGAACTAATGCAGACATAAAGAGACTTCTTCATGCATGTCACATTTCAGTGAAGAATAGTGCAAACTCTTTGGAAGTCCTATTCTGAAAGATAAGTGAGCTCAAAGAAGACCAAGTGTATTTTTCTAAGTTAATGGAGAAAGAACATTCAGCCAAAGGCAAAGGTAAAAGAGGTGCAAAAGATGATGGAAAAGTCCTTTGAGGATGAGGAGCTGTTGGACATGATTGAAGTGCATAGAAGCTAGGAGCTTGAGGTGGCCAACACCTTGAGCAGTATGAATTAGTGTTCGGCTCTCTTTTTGTTTGTTGTTTGTTTCCTGCTAGGTCTCGGTTTATTTCCTGTTGTTTTGATGTTGTTGGGTGCTGCTATTAGTTTATTGTTTTATCTTTCATACAACACCCCCTTTTTGTCTTGTTTTTTGGATCTTGGTATGTTGTTGGTACATTACTGAAGTAGTTTTTTAGCAACATTTTGTATCTCAAGTTGTGAAGGGTTTTGAATCCCTTCAAAACCTGTTTTTCTTGTATAATCAAAACAACTTAAGATACAAGGAATAAGAGCAAAGATGAATAAATAGCAATATTTTGAAAATAAACTATAAACCTATAAGATTAGAAAAAATTAAAATAAATTAATTTTGCATGTGAAAAATAGGTCAATTTTCAAATTTCTCATGCACAATTTGATTAAAGATTTCAATTGTATTTAATAAAATAAATTTAAAATTATTTAGAAATTCAAAAACATAAAGAACACCACCATTAAAAGTTTTACTTATTGATTTTTCAATTATCATATATTGTTTACGTAATTATCATTGATATTTTCTTTTCTATCTATTTTTTTATTTTTTGACAATTTCAAAACCATAAAAAACAACTCTTTATTAACTATTTTTAAATATAATCTAATTTATTATTTAACAATTAAAAATTAATTTTGACCAATAAAACAATAAATCTTTTTTATTTTAATAAATGTAAGCATGAAACAAAATAATATTTTTCATTTTTAGTTTCTTTCATTTTTTTCTTCATAATGTTTTTTTATATAACACAATGTTAAAATTAATTGCAAATATTTCATCTAATTATATTCTCTAGATATATTTCTTAATTAAAATTGAATAAAAAAGAGACTTGTAGAGATGTACAATCAACATATTTTTTGGTTTTCTACTGGTTAGTTTTCTCAAGATGTCTATTGGTATTACGGTTACTCTGCTCGTGTTTATGTTGTTGTTTTTGATATGAAAAGGTTAGGGTCTCTTGTTCGGTGTTTTGTTTTTTGTTGTTAATGTGTTGAAGATGTTAAATCGCCCACAGGGCTTTGTTTTAAAGGGACAACACCCTTGTTTTGTTGTTTTTTATATCAAAAACATATTTTTTGGTTTCCAACTTTATTCACCAATTATTATTTATTTAATGTAATTTTTATATATTAATGTTTAATAAACATACACATTGAAATATGAATATAATAACTTCTAATCATTTTATATATTTAAAAATTGATATTTTGACATCATTTTACAAATTATATGATTTATCTTATTAAAAAAATTATTTAATCATTATATACTCAACAAAAAAATATTTACTAGCTTTCCCAAATATTTATATTGTAAAATTAATAAAATTTATTAATAAATAAAAATATTAACAATAGACATGGAGCACACCATTGTATCCTTTATATTTTCATAATTATTTTTAAAAAATACTTCATTTACTCATTAAATTCTCCACCTCCCATTAATACCCATCCGGACTATAAGTAAATATTAATATTGCTTTCCCCTCACGACAGGAAGGAGGCTATGAATTGGCATTAAATGAACAACTTGGTGGAGGCTGGGGGTGCGGTGGTTGACTTGAATATTTGTGGGGCTATAGACTCTGACAGTACTAATCAATCTACGACACTAGAGGTTGTTACCTTAGTTCCAGGTGCAGTGGAAGGTCTAGGTCGCAGGGGCGCACATGCCATGTCGTTTTGAGGGTTTCATAGCCTTTTCCCTTTATCTTGGGCACCCGTATCTTTCTCAGAAGTCTACCGTACCATCTTTAGGACCCATCGCGCTGTACATATCATACTTATTGCTGATAATAATCCTCAATCTTCAATCCTACCATACCTTGTAAACTGATATCCATCGGAGCATTTGAATGTTGAAATTGGAGCATTATATTATTAGTGATATTTGGTATTTTTGCTGATTATTACATGTGAAGGATTTTGTTGTACCTTGCATCAGTATTTATGAGTTTTTAGATCTTGGCTATAATAATAATATCTAATTAGTAATGAAGTTCAATAGTGCCGTTCTACATTCCTTATTTATTCCAATTTGCAGAAATCAGAAAATACAAAAGAAAAAAATTGTAGGGTTTTATGAATATTTCCAAAAAGGGTCATTACAAAAGGAGCTTAAGATAATTATAGCCTCTCTCTAACAGAGGTTTGAGGACCAAAGTGCGGTCTCCAATGAGGCACTTAAAAAGATTGATTTGTTGGCCTGCAATAGTAACATGGTTGGCCAATCGAATCTGATCTATTTTTCGCATCTAGTTGCAATTTTGTAACTCCAGATACCTAGTGGTCCAAATCAAAATACAAATCTCAAGTAGGCTCCAGGTACACATACAGGCTACAGCTATTGTGAGACAGTACGGTCCCCACTGATTTAAGACCCAAAATACAAATCTCAAGTAGGCTCCAGGTACACATACAGGCTACAGCTATTGTAAGACAGTACGGTCCCCACTGACAGCAAACTACAACTTCAAAGTACAGACAGTGGAGTCTCGATTTTTTTATGCATCATAATTAAGTCTCTTGCATGTTGAATATGCAGACATAAAGTGCTCACTTAGCTTTATCCAAAGGTTAGCAGACTGCAGTTTGCCTGTGCTTTTCCTTGAATTCATCTATCCAAAGCAAAGCTCCATTCTTCCAGCAATAATGTCATTCATTCAAAAATATTTTCCTGACCCTTCTCACCAATTATTTGGCTCCTTCTTAAGTCTCTTGCATGTTGAATATGCAGACATAAAGTGCTCACTTAGCTTTATCCAAAGGTTAGCAGACTGCAGTTTGCCTGTGCTTTTCCTTGAATTCATCTATCCAAAGCAAAGCTCCATTCTTCCAGCAATAATGTCATTCATTCAAAAATATTTTCCTGACCCTTCTCACCAATTATTTGGCTCCTTATTAACATACATCTACAGGCTACTAGCTTCCTATCTAGAAGTTTCATGAAGTTATTAACCAAATACAGCTGTAAGCACAGATATCAAGATCCGAGGCATAAATATATTTTCTATATGCAATTCATGCACATAATTTGTCACCCATAACGAATTGAAAAAGGACAATCAAATTTTCTTTCGACCATTCTGAAATAAGTAAATACTAAAACCTGAAGTTCGAGTAGTTCTTGAACACAAAAGTCTAATTAACATGCAAACCACTTCAAATCATAATATTTTACTTTGTAGAAGAAATGCAGTTCAATTTATGGGATGCCAATCCAAAGTACACGTCAATTGCAATTATTCTGCCCATGAAGTTTGACAGAAAAGTTGCTTCTCACTTCTGAGCTTAATGAGAGGTTGAAGCCATTATATTGAAGAGACCTGGTCCACTTAGTAGGATGCGTATCAAGGACTCCTGAATTGCAGTTATTCAGCACATGAAGTTTGATATAAATGTTCCAATGCTAGAAGCCCTTCACAACAATGGGAAGACAAATCCATAACATTTTCTTTAAGGATCTTTCAATCATAGGGCTTCATTTTTACTACACAATAGCCAGTAAGACAAATTAGCACCATGTAGAGCAATAACCATTTAATTGTGATTGGGACAAACGCCCACACCCCACCTACTTGAAAGATGATAGAAAATGTCTGGCAAAGTCTGATATAGGGACTAGACAAAGAAATGCAACCAACGAATCAATTCATTAAAGACAAAGGAAGGAGGTCTTTAACAAATAAGTCATGGAAGAAATAAAGGTTTCATTTATCCCACAACTACACTAAATGATAAAACCCACATGGTGAAATAAATTGAAACATGTAGGATGAGGCAGTTTTAATATCTACTAAGGTCAAAATAAAGTATTCAAAGTGGGCTTACTCAACTTCTACAATGTCCTCTCCAGTCATAGTGAACTGACCTCCCTCGCACAACATAATGAGGATACATCTTCAAAAAAGTAATTACCAGTTATTTTGAAGATGGCTTGAAGAGCTATTCAAACAAAAACTCAACCTCCCAGAGGCATTATGATCCCTGAGCACCTTCGGTGATCTGACAACAGATCATGTTTATTGTGATTTGCTCAACTGCCTTCCCTCTTCATCAGACACAGGCTACCTCTTCCCATAAGAGATCAATAGAATAGAATTGATAACTAAAGAAATAACTGGAATCTAAGACCTTAGGACTCACTCAAGGGAAGAAGCATAAAATCATTCTATGGATGTAACAGTTAATGCTGGATGAACTTCTATGCACAACCTGCCTTTTGCAATTTTTTTTATAAGATTGTCCAGCCCTTGGGGCATATGACATCTTGCTGATATTGAGTGCCTCACCATATGTACTGAGAATTATGCAGAGAATATTGGCATGAGTTATGTACACTATTTTGAAAAGTGACCTTTTTAGGAATAATTTCATGGTCAATGTTCATGAATTTGTAAATACTTTTGGAGAAAACTGTGTAGAAATTTTTACATCGGTTGTCCACACAGATGTAAAAAATTCTACGCAGCTTTCTCCAAAAATCTTTACAAATTCAAGTCAGTTTTATACAGATTATGCACATTGCATTCTGAACTGAGATTAACAACAAAAGAATATCCTCTCCTTTCCCATAATCAACCCCCTTAAATATCCCAAAACTCACTGCATCTTACCAAAATACTGATTCCTGAAACACACGGTGGGTTGCTGCTTGATATTCAATTTTCATGAAAACGTACTCTCACCTGTTCAGCTTCCCCAAGCTAGAATATACAAAGTACATTTAAGCATAAGCAGCCAAATTTCAAAAGCATAATATTATACAGAAAAAACAATTTCAGGTTTTCACAACCTAGAAAATTTAAGATGCATAAATCAAAATGCATATGATTAAGAACTTTAACGTGCAGGACAACTAAGCAAATCATTAATTTATCTATAATAAATACCAAACACTTGAGAGATTCATGTCTCCATTTGAAATAAGTAAATATCAATTTCACAAGGACCGAAATTCAGATTTGATAGCATTCTCTATCTTTTTATCCATTATTTTTGCTTTCTTTAGTGGTCCCTGAAAGCATGCTATACAAGATTCTGGCAATGGTTTATATTGCAAGGATTCCAGCTTGCTTTTAACTCTTTCCATCAAATTACTCTTTTCACACTGCTCGCATTCAATCATCAAACAAGTGTTCAACTTTGCACAAGAAATTAGTAACAAAAAAACACATGCAATCAAATCAAATATATCCACTCAAAACTAACTAGATAACAGAAACTGGAAAATCTTACAATGCTTCTGCTGAATCTTGCAATGCGCTCTTTACACACATCTATCTCCATCTTCAGTGAGTGGATATGAGAATCTGTATGAACTGGGGTTTGTTCAACAACATCCTGCTGCCTCGTACGAATATTTTGTGGTAGCCAAATCTTTAATGCCACAGATGACTGCCTGCATAAAGAAGACCGATTCAATGAATTTAACTTGGCACATGTTCTATGAATATTAACTTATGTTACTTTGGCATAGGTGTACTATTTCCAGTTAAGCTGAAAGAATTGATGTATAATGAATAGTCTATAATTGCAACTTTATGAATTTCCTCAACATGCAGAAAAAATGACTAAAGCTAAAAAGCAATTGTCTGGACTGCAGAGAAGAACAACAATATATCATTAAAAATTTAAAGATGCATAGCTTCTTCTTATTTAAGTAGTTGATGATTGACACCTAAAAAA